>VZTG01003985.1:0-39393 GCA_013397845.1 Melanocharis versteri
CCCGCCCGCCGCCCGGCTCTGCGCGCCTGCCGGCAGCGCGCCCGGCGTGGCGCTGGAGCCCTGACAGACCGGGGAAAGCCGGAGAACGGGAAGATTGGCGTTCCTTCTCGAGTGTCAGGATCCTCTTCTGCAGAAAAGGCAGCGCAGCAGCGTGGTTTTATATCTGAGCTACGGCTGTTGCTGGAATTCTAGTGCCTGAAGTTGGATAAGGAATACCCAGTGCTCGTTTTAATTATTTCCTGATTTCCTGCCTTGTTTTACCTTTCTAATGGTTTTGTTCTTTCACAATGTTTTTGTAGATTAATCAGAAATGCTGTAGAAGGTTGAGAAGCCCATAAAATCGACTTGAGTGACACAGTTGGTGTAGGAAGTATGCAGGCTGTATGTATGTCACTGGAAGTTTACAAACTCCGGCGCTTGCTCCCAAATTTGCAATAATTACCATGTACCAGCGGTGGCAATCACCTCAGTCATACTGTGCAAACACACCAGTTCCTTGGATCCTTTTCTGAGTAAAGATGGTCAGATCATGTCAAAATCTGAGGAATCCTAGGAAGAGATGGAACAAATTAATTTTTGCATGCAATCAGTATTCTGATTTGACTTTGATCTCTAGACACAGGAGTTTTCTGCATTAAGCTAGTTCTCCACATAATTGCCTTTGATAACCCTTTGTGTTTCAATCTAAACACTCCATAAACATCATATGATTTCTGGAAGTTATCTAGGTTACTATCCTGCATTAAATATCTTTCAAAAATATACAGGAGCAGGAATATTCTCACTGGATGTGAGTAACTCCTTTGACCTAGTCTCTTGAATATTATGCATTTAGGCTCGAGGAAAAATAGCAACACTTGCCTCTCCCTCTCTTTGAATTTATTCTTCTTTATTGTAGATACCAGTAGAAATCAGCCACAGGACTGGGTGGGATGGGAAAGGCGTCTCCTTTTCCCACCTGTGCCTCACCTCCACCCTTGTACCCTGACATTATGTAAGTGTTGGAAGGCTAAACTGTGCAGTGCTGGCATGGACCAGCTCAAAACTGCCTCCTGATTTTCCAACAGGGCATGTCCCTCATTAGCCATAGCTCTGCACCTCTGGTGGCTCTTGGTACAACTGTGTGGTGAGATGTAAAGGTGTGCAAGCAGCAGATCACAATGGGGCTGGTTCCTATCCACCATGCATCATTGCTTCTGCCACTGGAAAAGTAACCCAGGCCTCTTTGAGAGTCCTCCTGTGTAAACTGTAGGTGTAATAGTCTCTCCTGAGCGGGTCTTTGAGCTTCAATTAATTAATACTTGTAAAGCGTGTAGTAGATCTAAGTCCTTGTGTACTGACATTGTAATACAGTTACAAATCTTGGAATATCAGTGAAAATATAGAAAGCTTTAAAGCAATGTGCTGCTCAGGACAAAATTCTTCCCACAGTGAAGAAAATGGCAGAATTCCCATCTTCATTGGTGCCCCACTGAATTTCAGATATATACTATATTTGTTTAAATATATTCTATTTTGTTGCACCTTTGTTTACGGTGCAGAAGGATTTTTGATCAGAGGCATTGAAAGTTGTTTTTGTTTTTATTCTTACTTCGGCTGGAGCTTCTCTTTGAAGTGAAAAATTCCTTTAGTAACCATCAGTTTTGTGGTCTGACATGATTTTTTTAATACTGTACATTGAGGGAATTAGTGATGGTTAGTATTAAAAAAAAAGAGCTCTGTCTAGAAAAGATGTGTGGGGAGAAACTCTGCTCGAAAGCACCAATACCAAACACAAATTTTAAAGCATCTCTTGCTCTAAATATTTCCACCAACAGGAAATTTCAATGTACTCCAAAAATCTTGCACATTTTGATATCACCATAAAAACATAGCTAATAAGGGATTTCTAACATAATTTATATTTCGATTTGAGCTGAAGTAATGGAGCTTTCGTGTATAAAAAAATATCAACAAGTATCATTAGGCTGCAATATTTTTCTTATTTTGGCATGAATAAGACAAGGTGCAAATGAGAAACATACATCTTCACTAGTCTTTAGAAATATCTGAAATAATTGACTTGCTCAGTCTTCTGTGATGGCTTGGTGACCACTAACTGTGACAATTTGCATAATAGTCAACTCTTCACTTCTGTAGAGATAACTGTTTGTATCTGATTAAAATTAGGACTGTTTTAGTTCTCTTGACTTTTCCAGAAGTTGCAGTAATAGAGATTTGCTGTTATGCTTTAACCAAACAAATGCACACATGGGGATAACAATATGCTGAGTTTATGCAGATTTTACAACACAAATCTGAATAAAATACCCACTAATAGACCCTTAAGGAGTAATAAACACACATGAATTTTCCTTAGTTGCACTTTAAAGTGATTTTAACATACTACTAGACCTTAACAATAATATTTAATTGACAAGATTATGCATTTGTATGGATTGAAAAGGTGGTAGATCTCTAATTCCAAATGAACTATAAATTCACTTTTGCATAACATGTTTTATTTATTTCTCTATAGCAGAGATGTTCTCCATCCCTCCTAGTGAGAGTTTCTTAAAATACAGACAATTTAAATAGATTTAATTATCATTTATCATACTCCTAACTTCATGAGATCATCTTTAGTTGAATTCTATATTTCCAGATAGTTAAGGAGCTGGATAAAAACAGGGCAACATAATGAGAAGCTAATAGAAATGAAATGATATCTAGTGTTTGAAACTGTTCTCTTTTCAGGGACGTTGGCAGTATTTTTCTGTTGCTTCCTTCTTGATTTCCCAAGCATGGGAATGGAATTTAAGTTTATTTCATTTAAAGTTTCAAAGTGGTGAGGAAAAAACATAATAAAAAATAAGGATGCTCTGTTTTGCTGTATGACCATGGTTGCAATTTTCACATTAATGTTGTGGCCACTGCAGTAGACTTAAATCTCCAAATCATGCTGATACATTGAACAAATGGAAAAAAATGATAGGGGAAAAGAAAGAAAATAACAGTTACAATCCATTTACAAATTCAATAGTGGGTTACATAATTTTTCCATCGTATTTCCAGTTTGAACTGTTCTCACTTTGCAAGTCTATGGTATCTTTTTTACAGTTTATTTGCCAACACTTCCCCTGGGATCCCATTGGCAGACATTTTCTTTGTGGCTCATGTACTTTCACTGAGAGGAAACATTTTTCAATTAGACTGTAGATAATTAGATGGCAGATAAATTAGAACATAATATACCTCCCTATACAGATAGGTCTCCAGCGGTTCTGTATTGCTAGCAGGAGCAGAAAGCAGCCTCTGAATGATTTTCAGTGTGGGAGCTATGTTGACACGATTTTCAGTGTCCTAGCTATGACGGTGGCTGGGAGATCACTTTGGCTCTGCTGGAGCCCATCTTTCTCCAGTTGCCTTTCCTCCTCATGCCGAGTCACAGGTGCTTCCCTGGGATTATTCGCTAGAGGGGATTCCTCACTGAAGTGCTTGGGTCCACTCTCACATATCACCTTTACATCAGGGGATGTTGGGCATTGGTGGCCATAAAGTCAAAACCTGGGGAGTTTATCAGTTACATTTCTGAGCCCAGAGCAAAAGGCTCAGCCACACTTGCACACAAAGTAGCCAGATCCTTCACAACTAAGCTCGACAGCTAACCCAGCCTTAGGGTCACTTTGCTTCACCACAACAGCTCAAATAAAACAGCCACACCATTCAACTGTAACCAAAGACACTTCCAAAAAATTTTATTGTACAATCCTTCTGCAGTTTTTCTAAATAGATCATTTCTGGGACCATGAAAGGGCTCAGTAATGGCATGAGTTCATTGGGGTACTGGCAGAGGTGGGGAGGGGATTTAAGCTGAAGCCTGCAGAAATCTTAGCATGTAGCTGCTTTTAAACATTTACAAAGTCCCTCTGACTTCCACATAAGTTTTCACAAAGGAAGTCCCTACTTCTTTATGCAACATGCTGTTTGTGTTTTTGCAGCATGTCCCAAAATGACTTAGTAAAACAAAAAAATAATCAAAACTTCTAATATTTCTTCTCTTACAAAAAACACTAGAGCCCAACACTAGTTATTGAAATAAATAAAAATCTAACAGTGATGTAAAAGTAATTGCATAGAGGCTATTTAAAATGCAGCTGAGGTAAATACATATCATATACAGAATGTTTAAAATCTTGCACTAATAGTTCTGGGAGCACAAACACTTCTTTCAGTGCCATTAAGACTTCTTTTAAAATGAATCAACCTAAAATATAACCTGTTGAGCTATCAGTTATGGTCACTATGTTCTGTCATATAAACATATTTTGAGCAGTCTGAAAATGCACATGGTTACTTGATATACTGCCATTACCTGGGAATCTATTACACTGTAGTTTCTAAATGAGAGACTAGAAAATTTCCAACACATTTTTACTATGGAAATTCAAAGTTCAGTGAGGGCTTAGGTTAAGAAATTCAGGGCTCAGTGAGGGCTGTAGTCTGGGTGTAGCAATTACTCAAGAAGTTAAGAAGATTTAACTGGTAGAAATTCAAGTTTAGACTATGAAAAGTCCAAACTTCCCTGTGAACAACTTAGGTTCTCACAGTGGCTGCAACATCACACCCACAAAAGGTTCTGTTCATCCTATACTAAAGAAAAAAACGTATAGGAAAAATATAGAAAAAATTCAGTAAATTCAGAGATTGGTTTCTCAGCTAACTTGTGTTGTAGTAGTCTGTTAGAATCAAAACAAACTTCAAGATTTCCACAGTTTGAGAACAGGGTCTAGTGATTTAATTGGTTGAAGAAGGGGGTGGCAATGGTTTTAAATAGCAATGCTGGATCATTGTAGGCAATTAGAGCATATTTAGCCATTCACACTGCTTTATACTAGCGCTGGTTGTAATAAAAAAGAAAAAAGCTCTAAAGAAGGGATAAAATATTATAAAGATTGTCCTTTCTCTCAAAAAGATGGCACTTTTGCTCTTTACTGAACTAGACTGTGCAGAGAGAGGCGACTTGCGAAGTTTGATCTTCTAAAGGAAGAGGAATTCATCAGCCATTGTAGGGTGGGATTACTTCTGCTCTTGAAACCTGTGATCCTCACAGCTAAGCAGAAATGTGTGAGCTGCGTCTTTGCTTGCAGTGCTGCCACCCTTCTCTCTGAATGCCTTTACTTCTCTACTTGCAATGTTAGTTGTTGTAGAGGCAGCTTCAGTTTTTAAAGATAAAACTCTTCCTCCCCTTCAGTCTCACTAGATGTGCTGTGCTACTTATCCTAAAGAGGCAGATGATTTTAATTCAAAGCATTATTTTTGTATAACATATCACTCTGGCTTACATTTTCCGTGCACAACACTAACTATCAATGACTTTATAACAAGGAGGATTATTCAGCCAACTTCTGAGATAATCACTCACAGAACTGTGGGACAAAGCACTGCAGATTTGCCCAGTTTATCAAACAGGCCACCAGCTTTTATTATTTCAGGGAGAATCAAATTGGAAGTTGCTTCTTGAACTAATCAGGGCTGATTTGCTCTAAAGTTGCTTCCTGACTTAGATCTCAGGCAAGGAAGTGCTGTAATCAGTTCCCAAGGGCCGTCAGAGTTGTGATGGGATATTAAAGGAGTGGTGCACTACCTTTTAAGTGTTCCCTAATCTTGGCAGATTTTTGTGTTTAACACAGTTAAAACTGAGCTTATTGTATAGAAACGAAGATTAATTTCATGAGGTAGCTTTATGTAAGAGTTGAATGTGCTCGAGGTTCCCAAACCAAATTTTGGAGAGAATATATTCAGGTTTCCTCCAGGGTTTGTGCATTCAGTTAAAAAAGCAGACTGGCAGAATTGTTCAAAATCAAACCTTCACTACCCATTAAAAAAAAAAAATCCCAAACCAAAAAATCACCCAAAACCCACCAAAAAAACCAACTTCATGAAAGAGAAAATGAGTCCCCCTGAGTGTCTCTGTTTGCATATTAGCCCATAGCATGGGCTCTGCCAAGTTACTCTCTGACTGACTGCTGCAGATGCTCTTTCTCAAGTATTCTGAGTGAGATCTTTAGTGCAAGTCTTTGGGGACAAACAATAGCACCTGTTCCTCACAAGATAGCAGCCCAGTTAGTCCATTCATGTATCTTTAATGAAGCTCTGGGGCAGATGGCAAAAAATGGCATCGTCAATGACTTAGCACAGAGGAGACAAAAGGGGAAAGTGCCGATCCAACAATACGCTATTTTTACGAATGGGAAGAGACAGAGTCAGAACGCTTCTTGGGCATCTGCTCCCGTCTTGGTTTTCAGAAAGACCTGAGGAACATCTCAGCAATTAAAATTTCTGGGCATGTAGCCGATTTTATGAAGTACACCAATTTCTCCCCCCTCAGTAAAATCAAACCCATCATCTTCATAATAATAAAACTCTCAGGAATACAAATTGTCAAAAATTAAGGAGTTAACTGGATTTTTTGCATTCATTTTATATATTTAATAATTCTGTGATCAGTGATACTTTTACATTCTCTTCCTTTTCAATGCTTATTTGTACTTTTCAGTTGACCTGTGCTGAAAATGGACACCTATGTATATAATAATTCTGTGTGAAACCAACACTTACGTGGGAATAGTATTTCATATGTGCCAGAGGGAAGACCCGTGGGAGGGAATGGTGGCCATTCAGTATGAGCTTTTTGCAGTCTGTATAAGTCTCTTAATTGTAAATCCAAACTTACAGCCTAAATGTAACCTTTAGTCAAAGTTATGTTGATTTATATAGACTGAAGACCTGCTCCTGAATTCAGAGTAGGAAGAATAGCAGATAGCCAGAACTTGAAATGGTAATTTTCTACTCTTACAGAAGTGTTTTTATTTGAGAGTTTAAACAAAATCTATACAGCTGAGTAGATCAAAATCTGCAGGAATGCATTGTAGGATTTGGCTATGATATGTTTCGAATTATCTTTATGACACAATGCAGTGAAATATTGCTGTGGGTACGTTTGCACCTTCACTCAAACCACAGCACTCTGATCTCTTCTTTGTCTTGTGAGATTTTGTTGGAGTCTTGTACCTTTTCAGCCCCATGTAAATACTTTATGTGGGGGATATTTCTTAAGATTTTGGCTCCATTTGATTTGATCTTAGTTAGGAACTACTGCAAATTTTTGTAAGTTGTTTTGCATTGAATTTCTTCCAGTGCAGTTGCTTCTATCCGACAAAGACTGTGGTTTTCCTTTGCTGTGCTCCTGTAGAACCAAAGCATAGAAACACCACACAGCAAAACCAGCACCATTTTATCAGTGCTAAATGCCTGTTCTGGACACAAGGGGATCAACTCCAATCTGAGCAAGTTTAATGCATAACCTAAAACACACAGCCGGGCTTACCTCAGCTAAAATGAGAGAAATAGCTGCGTAAAGCTAGTTTCGTTCACGCCCCAGTGCCATAGCAGTAATTGCACAAAGACCTTTTTATTATAAGTTGATTTTCCTGAGGAATGGATTCAAAAAATACTGTAAAGTGTTTATTTTTTGCTTGACCTTTATTAACCTCCATCTTAGGGCTTTCCCAAGAGAAGAGTTGTTGGTAAATTAACCCTCGTAGAGACACACAGTAGCATTTCTGCACTGCATCAATGGTTGTGAAAGTAATGGGGATATGACAAGAAAATTTGGCCCTATTTAAACAATGTCATAGGTCAACATATGGGATTTGACCAAAAAAGTTTTTTAGGAATTAAATGCAAAAAATTGCTTGAAGTGTACTTTAAGTTTTTAATAGTATTTAATTCCACTGATTTATGGTAGGATGAGGAAAAACTATTTTTTTTTCTGCCTAAACCCCCCATTTTTTCCTACATTTACTGGCTTTTATATATAAAGCATTATAAATTTGCTTAACTGCTAATCAGAAAAATCATAGTCAAACCCTTGGGTACTTCTGGGGTTAAGGAATGATGGATAAAAACTCTTTGTGATCCTAGCCACTGTCTCCGAAACACAAGTACTGTAAATTAAGGAACTAGGAAATTACCATGTGGGTTTAACAGGCATCAGCCTATCACATAATTCTCTATATGTTGAATACAAATGCTAGAATAAGGTGAAGAATTTTTTTTCCTTTTGCATGTTTGTGGTTTTTTGATACATTTATTAGGGTCAAATTAAATTTGATATGGTAGGTTTTGTTCTGAAATGGTCTCTGAATGCAGCTCCATAATTACCAAGTTACATGATAGTGCATAAAGCTATAAAGCTGCTTAGACAGACAAGCAATTTATTTCTTACAGTGAGGTGTGTGTGGCAGAGTATGTTAGTTTATTTAGGAGCCAAGATGTTGGAGCCTTAAATCTTAAGAGTTGTGGTGTTGACTGGGAGACTCTCTAGTACTGTGGTGAGATTTTGAAATAACATACCTGAGTTGCTGGTATTTGTGTGAACAGTACCAAGTTGTAAGATCTCAGAATTAAAATTACCCTAAGGTTACTAAAATTTGAACATCAAAGTAGATACCACAATGTTAGGTTACTTCTAAATGCTTGTCACTGTGCTGTCCGTGACCAAAGATGAGAAAACTTGTGAGAAATTATTAGAAATACGTGCCACACTACTTTTAATAAAAAACTTTGGTAGGTTTGGTACCTTTTTACCTTGTGCCAGGACAGGGAATATTAATTAAAAAAAAAAAAAGTAATAGAGAACCAGGAAGAAGTAGGGAAACGTGCAGTTCACTGAGACTGTTACACCTTTGACACTGGGGGAAAACAATGTTTGTGAGGGCTTTGATGTGATAATGTGAAGTTGGCAGGGATTGCATTAAGGCGAGGGTTCTGTGGGACTGTGTGAACGCAAGAACACTATCAGTGCTGGAGAAATACCTGTCAAGACAAATTTGTGCTATTTCTGATCAGAGGCTCTCTTCTGTTTAGCAGGTTCAGGGTCACATGCCTCCGCTCATGATCCCAATTTTTCCACACGACCAGCGGACACTGGCAGCGGCTGCTGCAGCCCAGCAGGGATTCCTCTTCCCCCCAGGAATAACTTACAAGCCAGGTAAGCTCACAGGGGTGGGAGGCTATGGCACATTTTAAGACACTAACAGTAGCTTCTTGTGTGATCTGTCTCATACAGATGATACACAACAACGGGCATAGCTGGGCGGAAATTATGGGGAGCTTTTGCAACTCCACTTGAAAAAAAACCTTCTAGATTGAAGGAGGTGGATGGACTGTTGGTTATTGAACATCATGATTTTTTTAAACCTAATTTCCACAAAGTCATTTGCTTTAAATATAGGGGTCCACTTGCCTAGCAATTTGCATCTGGTCTGCCCCATAAAAAAGCTACATGTCTTTAATTAATTCTGTTATCTTCAGTATATTTGTGTTTCGTGGCAAAATTCTTACTCTTTTGTTTGATTTTAATCTGGTTAATAAAAGGTTTCAGTAGTTCAATTCCAGTCATCATTCAGACTTGTAACAGGTCACATAACCTTGCAATGAAATATGTTTCGAGATGATTTAGCAAATGTTATGATTTCTTTATTTTTTTCCTCAGAGTTTACAGGACTCCTGGGGAATTCAATTAGGGATATAATGGTTTGAAGCTACTTTCAGAGCCTCCTTGTAAACAGGGCTTTAAATGTTTAAAGACACTTTGCCAAAGGAATTCAATGTAGGAAGATAGTTAAGTAAATAAAAGTCAACCTTATTTTCATTTGTACATTCTTTGTAAGTGACCTCAGTCCAGAAGCAGCAACCTTATTTTGCTCATTAATAGTATTCTCTGTCAAGCTGCCTTTAGCATATTAACCTGATAACTAATAACTACAAAACACAAATACCAGTTTATTTTTTTATTCATTAAATATGAAACGCACAAAGTAAAGCATTGATCCTGTTCCCACTGATGTTAATGGTGCTTTTGCTGTTGACTGCAGCAGCAACGGGGTCAAATCCAAAGTAAAGCCCCATAATAGATGATGTAAACAGCATGCTAATTAAAATCCAGGTTGAACCTTAAATCTTTTCTAGCAAGTTTACTTAATATTAGATGAAGTGGGGCCAAGCAGGATTTCAGCAAGCATTTCCGTATGTCCCACTCCCTTCTGTCTCTTTAGTCCAGAGACGTTCCTCTTTAAACACAGATTCTTTGTCTAGTTATCTTATTTTCAGGTTTCAAAATCCCAAAGTTCTTTTCTGATCTGACAAACTGGTGCACTGTATGCTGGGACCAGTTACTGGGGTTCTGAAAGGCAGATAGCTCTAGATGGCACAGGATGAGGGTTGTTCACACAGGTCACTACCTCACAACACTTAGGGACCAGAGACAAAGGGTTGCCAGTGGTGGAAATTGCCTACAATGCCCTGGCTAAATCTTACTTCTCACAGACAAGAGAAAGCACATGCTTTCCTTGCTTTTCCTATTTTAATCTGAGATGCTTTCTGAGTAGTGATTGTTAGTGACTGAGCTGTTGCTTGTGCTGCCCCCTGAAAGGTGCCATGTTCAATCATGTTGTGTTAATTTCGGCTCTGTAGACTTCTTGGTACAAAAATTACTTAGGAAGAGGAGTTACCAGCATGTTTTCCTGAATGTGACCAAATTTCTGCACTTATTCTAAAGTGCTCCTCATAGTACCTATCTAACTTGATCCTATTGGCCTCCTAACAGGAGGTGATGCAGTTTTAGGGCATTTTCTTACTTGCCAGAATGCAGAAGCAGAGATGTATAACAAATGTTAGAAGAATGCAGGAAGAAGCCTAGGCCTAGATATCTTGGAATACAGCGAAGCTGTTTGCTAGTGCTAGTGGTTTAATTCCAGATGATGCTAATAAACGCCAGAAGTCACAATGATCTGATTATAACCAGTGGCTTTAAAGAAATTAGAATATTTATATCTTTAATATATTTATTAAATTCTATTGCATGTGTGGCAAAGGTAGCTGAGCAGGTCAGTTACTTCTGTCAGAGACACATCATGATAAAAAAAATGCTGTAACTACACTTGGTATTGATTAATTCCTATTTTTGGCACTCTCGGCACAGTAGTTAAGGAATTAATGAAACTGGAGATTAAGCTATACTCTTTCATAGAGAGGGTTCTTCAAAGTCATTTCTGAGGAATATTTATGAACTTGACTGCTACTACCCGTACTATTCGACTTTTGGGAGAAATGAAACTTTCACCTCCAGAACTGTCAGTTTAGACTTGTCTGTACCTCTGAGGGAAGATAGGAGATGGATTAACCCTTCAGACACTTTAAATTTTCTTTTAGGTTGCCTGCTTAGCTTCTATTTAAAATTACTGCATTTTGACCCTGCCAGTTTTCCTTGAGATTCAGAAAATACAGTGAGAGGCATTTCAATAATAGGAGCAGTGGGGACTAAGTACTTTTGAAACTGACTGTGTCATTTAGGGAATGTCAAATATTGTGTGCACAGTCACTTAATTTGCTTTGCCTGCAAAACAAGTTAGATATAAGCCAGCTCCGAAGTGGGAGCGGTGTGTCAGTGTTCGTGTGACAGGAGAGTCAAGATGAGAAGTCCTGCCTTGGTGTGCAAGCAGGGGTATGATTATGTGTCCATGTTCATGCAGAAATATCTTCCTGGGCTAAACTGGCAACCAATTTCATGGCTGTTTAGTTCAATGCCAAGGTAGCTGTTACTGAGTTACTGTTGCAAATTTGCACACAAACGCTACGCCTTGGGGGAATAAAGTGGTATTCTTTAAAAAAATACACGATTTCATACCCTCAACTGAAGGTCCTGTAGAAGAGAGGAGGATTTATTAGGTTCTGAGGCCCTTCCAGTACACGTCTTGCTGCTCATGAACTTCTGAGCTCAGCAAATCATTATGAGCAGAAAACTTAAGGACTTGCTGATATACAGCTATGATAAAGCCTGACAGGAGAAACTTTCCTACTGCCTGGCAGAATCTATAACACTGAGATGGCTGTAACCCTCCCCCTCTGCCAATATTTTGGAGCTCTAGGAGGTGAAACAGGCCAAAGTTAGCAAGTGCTGATGACAAGTAATAATTACATTAGAAAAAAAATCCCCTAAGTCCCATGCTTCCTTATGTATCTCAAAGTCATGTAATATAATTTTCCGGCATGGTAAGTACTAATTGAGAAATCAGAGCTGCATAGACCACCTAATTAATTTTTTATACATATTTCAGTATTTATACTGTATACCGGATTAATTAAAACTTTAGGGCGCTGTGCATCTCAAATGACTGTTGTGACTATTGACCTGCAGGCATTTGACGAGCCTCGTAGAGTACCTGGTTGTGGGGGTTGTCACTTATTCCGGGGGGAAGCTGAGAGTGGCAGCTGTTAGGCAGCTAATACTTGCCCAGAGATGCTACGCAGTTAAGAGAATTATTTTGCATTCCGAGGACAGCAAAGAAACTGCGCTGGCTTTCTGACTGTGACCACTACACCTACTGCTTGGAACTGGTGGGCAACATGGGTACCATTATACCTCCTCTCCCACTGCAATCTCCCCTTCATTTAACCAACCACATGCATCCAGAAAAACTTAGTGGGCTGGAGTATCCTTGAACATGATTAGTGTGTCCCCATTAGTGCCCTGGGTCAAGAGGACAAGGCAGTGAGTAGGATGAGGAAGATGAGGATAAGGAAGGACAGTTCCCTCCTCCATCTTACAGTGAGTAAAGTATTGCTTCCATCAAGTTTTGTGGCTGTGAGGGAACAGGGAAGTAGGATGATGATGGAGTAAAGATATAAAGCAATGCTGGGTAGCAGCCAGGCTGTAAGTTGAGCAGAGCTCAGAGCTATGATTTGCTTTAAGCAGAGAGTGGGAGGGCTGATGTCCATGCCAGTTGCATAATGGCAGTCCATGAGACTTGAAAATGTATGATCACTTTTGCTTGATAATGTCCTGCAAATATTTTTTTATTGTACCATTTCTTTACTACATCTGGAAAGTATCTCTGAAAAAGATTATTGAAAATAGAGACATCGAGTAGAGTAAAACAATTTAGACAGGGTTGTTGAGTGATGTTCTGCAGTGTATTTCCAAAGCTTTTTTTCGTATTTCATACAAGAACAATATAAAGCCCATGATTAGAATGGCTAAGACACAGTCCCTATCTACCTGCCTAGGTCATTTGGCTTTATACACAAAAATAATTTACAAGAGATTTTGCTATGCTGCAATGCAAAATGAAAATGAAAACTGTTTTCCTAGGCTGGTGGCAGAAGTAGTGAGAAACAGCGACAACATTTTTGCCTGGTTCTGTTTCTAGTTGTGCTGGGGCAAATCAGGGAAAATAATATTATTAGGGAAAGCATGATAAACAAAACTGTCAGGCTTATTGTCATCAGGCTGGACTTCAGAACATTCCAATACTGTGAAATATTTGTCATCAAACTAATTAAACTCCTTGATTACTGCAGCTAATCCACGTAACTCGCATAATCTTAGATGTGCTGGGTTTCTCTGATATCTGACATTGCAATTTCCATTTGGAACAGGTCTTTCAGACGTTTTTCCTAAAGCTGTAAGGTGGATTAGATTTCCCATATCCAAGTACTCTTTTTTCAGTAGGCTGCTGTTCCTCCTGGCAGGTGAAAACAGGAAGCACACACCAAATCCACAGACTCTTAGGTTGGCTGTGTGTCTTTGCATGGCTTCATGAGTCCTGTTTCTAGTGGAAACTCCCCAGGACAGAGTTAAAGCTTGTCACGCATCCCCTGTAGGGCTTTACTGGCTGGAACAAGGAATTTGTAACCTCAGGATTTGTTGTAGCAATCGTATGTGCCTCAGTCCTAAATATTGATGTAAAAGCTGAAAGTGATGGCAGGAAGCTGGATACTGTCAGGTGGGACTTTGCACTGAAATGTGCAAATTTCATAATTTTGAAAACATTACCTGCAGACAGACAATTGTGGGGGAATCTGTTTTTTGCTGCAACATGAGGATAGCAATAAGGCAGAGCTGCAGCAAACCCTACTCAGGACAAAGGCACAACTGAAGCAGTGCCTTTGGACAGGGGAAATGCTCCATAGCATTCCCTTAGCCAGCTACCTCTGTTAACATCTTCCTCAATCCTGATGGCTCTGGACAGGCAAAATTCGTGCCCTGTGTGGGAATACCATGGGAGTGGCCATTTCTGTCGCTGCAGTATCCCGACAGCACCCGGGGTACGCTTTCCTCGGTCTGTTCATTATGCCTGGGAGGATAGGGCCCTGGAATTGCTGATCTCTTGCAGCTCTTCCAACTCCATTTCCTTTCATTCTGTGAGTGTGAAGTGACAGATTTTAAGTTACAATCCCAAAATGGGGGAAACATCATCAAGCCAAAAGCTTTGTAACTCAGACAAGGAGATTCAGCTCATGTCTTACAATTGTGTTTTAGGAAAGACGGGTAATAAAGCAACACCTTCCCCTTACTCTGAGTCTCACAAAAGCCAGACATCCTTCTTTCCTCACAGCTCACAAAGCCTTGATCTGGAAGGTAAGTCTATACATCCTATAAATAAAGTCTGCTAAGCTTCATCTCTTCATCCAAGACAAAAAGAAACATTTACATTATTTCTATGTAGAATAACACAGCACAATTGCTCACTGCTTTTATTCATTTGGAAATGTTGCTCAACCTGACAAACGAAACAGAAGTCTGGCATAATTTTCCATGGCTTGTAAACACCAATTTATATATAAACAACAGCAGCCAAATGTAAATAGACAATCAGCACAGAAAGGCGATTGAAAAGATCAGTTTGCAAAACATGACAGATTTTCTTCTTCCAGCATTCTTCTCACTCCTGGTTATCAAAGGCCAGCGCACACCAGTACCTGAGGCAGACCTGTTTGAACATGTTCTGCTGCCTTTTGTACAAATTTAAAAGAATGGATCCTCACGCAAGCATTCCAAATTGAGAAACAAATTTGAAAAAAAAAAATGCCACAATACATTGACTGATTTCTTGCCAAGACAGCTATGGAGAAGCTTCTTGATCCATTCTTGCACTGAGAAAACAAGAGGGGGAAATATGTACCTCTGTAATTAAAAATTAAAACCAGAGCATTCTTTGCATGCTCAGTTTGCTCAAGGGAGAAAGAAGTACCTTTGCCCTGCTTTTACTCCTTGGTGTCAGCAAAGTACTCCAGAGCTGAAGGAGTATTAATTTTTCTTCTCAGCACAAAGATGCTGCTGACATCCAGGACTTAGCCATAATTTAACACATTAAATTGAGGGTGAAGAGGGACAGTATTGGGTTTTAATAACAGATAAATGGCATAACTATAAAATTATTCTTCTTCCTGCAACAAAAGGCAGCGCTGTACCCAGCAGGTGAGCAAGAGAACACTACAGGGTGTGGTGAAGATACTATTAAATTAACTGTGAAGCCAAAAACTCTGTGTGTGTGCGCGTGTGCGCGTGTGGGTATAAAATATCTGGCTATTTCAAACCATAGGAGCATGACAGCTGTGAAAAAGGAGTGCCGCAGGGAATTCTTTTAGAGTTTGGTTTTTTTTAAAATATGTTTGACATGGAAAATGTTTTAGTACAAATAAAGCAACTGGTATTGAACTTAAAAAGTGTATGCGGAGGGGGAGGGAGAAAGAGGAGATTGCTGTGTGGAACGGGGATGAATAATTCATGATATTTAAAGAAAGAATGCCTCCGAAATGTTCTGCAAGGCAGTCCATGCTGATAAGTCGGATGGTTATTTTCCCCCCCATTTAAAGCATCATTAATTCAACATCTTTGTGATTTTTTTAAAAAAACCTTGTAAGATATTTCTGAAAGAAACATTATTTAACTTAGATTAGGATCTTATTTATACAGATAATTTCATATAAATATCAAAGAGATGAGTGGAATTATTTAACCATAAAGAGACAGCTTTAGTACTTTAAGAAAATAATCTAGAAGTTGTTTTTGCTGGTTTTGTTTTTTAAAGAAAAAAACCCCAACATTGTTGCACACTAAAATCAACCTGATGGAATGGGGAAAATAAGAGGAGATATTTTGAACATTACTCCATAGGACACCAGTACAATACAGTGCTAGTGAATGCATTGTAGCAGAGCTCCATATGCAATCAGAATCCAATTGTTACTGGACTGTGTACAAGCACATACTGTGCTCAATGGCCTGATGAGGTATTATGGATATGATGCAAAGAGACCTTGTGGATTAGACATGTACAATTTATTAAAAAAGTGAAACAGCCGAACATTTTAACTGAGCTGGGTACAATTGAACTTCAGGTGGTAAAAAGAAAGAGTTCCGAGGAATCTGGTCACTGCAAAGACTTTAGCTATTGTTATTTATTTGAGGGGGTTGACAAAAAAATCTAGTTCTTGGAATGTCCTGATTATGTTATACTGGATTTCTGTATTTTCCCTCATTGCTTCATTCTGCTTTTAGCATGGAAGAGTTTGTGTCATATAGACTGATTATTGTAAGAATATCTAAAAAACATACAGCCTATTAAAATGTAGCTTACAGATAGTACATAACACGGATTTTAAATAAGTAGCTGGAGTGATATTCCATTAAACCACAGGTATTTATCCATCACTCTATTAATTTTTGTACTAGAGATTACACTGCTAAGTTGTTTCAGCCTTCCTTTATGCCTTACATTGACTGACTCCAAATGGCACTGTGTCATGGACATCTATGGGAACATCCACAGATGCTATAAGATATCATATTAAAATATTTAATTTGGAAATTTTAGTGCCAGAATCTTCATGTAGCTGAGCACCTGTCTAATCTATCGACTTCAGTAGGCCCCCAGATCTAAGAGAAAATTAAAATTGTATTTCAAGCTATATTAAAAGGTGATTTAATTTTGTTTTTCTCTATGACTACCTTGAAGGAGTTGTCCCAAGACAGAGAACCCCAAAGCAAAACAAGAAACCTCAACCTGTGTTGAGCCAAGTGGGTACCTGTCCCAGGAGCCACTTGACACTGAAATCACCCTGCGTTAAACAGGACTGATATTTCTTGGGTTATAACAGATTCATTTTCTTTTAAGAAACATGGGGTGAAAACAATTTTTTTTCCCTTGGGAGCCACTGAGGTTTCCTGGGGTATCTTATCAGTGTGTCTGTGGCTGTAAGGCCCACTTCGTTCCCAGGTTTCCACGCTTGATTTGAACATTAGCTTTTGAAAATGAAAATCACGAGTATCATATTTATGTTTTGCCAGTTTGCCTACCAGCTATCTGCTAACAAAAAAAGTTCCAAGGGAGCATGGCAAGTCCGTGCCCAGCGAAGCCTTTTGTTTTTGCAGATGTTTAGGCTTAGAGGAGTGCTGTGGAGCACAGGCAATCCTAGGGCCTTGTTTGCACTTGTCTGCTGCTATTCTCTGCTCATTGTCTGAACCTGCACGCATTGTTCTCCCGACAGGTGATAACTACCCTGTGCAGTTCATTCCATCAACAATGGCAGCTGCTGCTGCTTCTGGACTCAGCCCTTTACAGCTCCAGGTATGTGCCAGAACAAAAAAATGTGGGATCGAAGCCAACATTTTAGGGGAAAACTGCTAACCAGCTGTATGCTAAATAATAGCCTGAATGTTAAATAATTTTTGAGCACAGCCCAGGAGGATTAACACCTTATGTACTTACAGTACAGCAACGTGCAGCCAACCTTGATGCTGTGAGTGAAAGACATTGTTCTGTGCGTTTTATATTGGCAGTTAATGGTATTTTTTTATTTATATGAACAGTTGATGGGAGATAAGTTCAAAGATCTTTTTTGTACTTTATTTTCATGTGGTGTCTCCTCTGTAGCTGCAAAGCACTACCTGTAATTGGAGCAGTGAGTGTATCCAAACAAAAGTGCATTATTGGGTTTTTCTTTTTTTCCTTTTTTTTTTTTTTTTAAACGGTGTGGTGCTGACAATACAATAAATTGCAAACTCTTTTAGCTTCTGTATTTAGGTAATCTCAACCTTTCTGTGCATTAAGCTGGTCAGATGCCAAGCATGGTTAGGAGACTTAGTTTGGCCATTTATTTTTTTTTGGCACATACAGAATGAAATGTTGTGAAGGAAAGATTTATGTGCCATATTATTAGCTAGCTTTTTGTGGCAAGAAGTTTTTAATTTCAGAAGAAAAGACACAACAATGTCATAAATAATGGAGAAACAGTCAAAAGCTTTCAGAGTTAAAATGTGTGGAAAGAAAGTGACAGTGAACATGAGAGGAAAGGCCATTAAAGATGCATGTAACTATTTGCAAGTAAACCTTTGAAACCCCTATTTGAGTTAGGGTAGAGTCAGGTTCAGAAGCAAAGTAGGAATAAATTGTGCCTAGAGTAGCGAAGTATTGCCACGCTAATATCCAAATATCTACTTTGCTTACCTTTCTGTGATTGTGTTATTTTCCAGAGGGACCAAAGCAAATCAAAAATCCTTTCCTCTTTACCCTGTGATGATATTCTTGCCAAATTAATTCAGGATAAGTGAAAATGGGACCAGAACTTGCTGTTTATTGGTGGTCCAAGAAAGACCCCTTGAGTTTAGGTCTGACCTAACCTACAATCAAAATTTGAAAAGAGAACACCCTGACTCTGCAGGCAAAGATCTCTGAAAAATAGTTTTGGGTTTTAATAACGTGATGCTAAGACTGTACCTTGGACAGGAATGAAACCAATGGGAAGTTTCTCCAAAGGAAAAATAGCAGGTATCTTTTGAGTCAGTATTTGACTACTTATAGAAGCAAAAGTCTCATTAGCTTTAGTTGGGAAAATACTGCAGAAATCAGCTTTGTGAATAGAGAGACTATTTTTTCTGCCTTTGAAATGCACTAAAACAAATAGTGAGCCTACACAAGACTGCAACGCAGGAAAGGATGAAAACTGTTCAACTGTCAAAGAAATGGGATCTAAACCACAGACATTCCTGCTTCTTTTCTTTTACCATATGTAAGCTTGATCCATTTGTAACTTGACTCACATATTTTCACACCAGACTTGATCTGAACCTACAGCAATAATGCATTTTCATTAATTTCCAGAAATGATAGACTGAGTTGTTAAACATGACGAGAACAATTAGAGAGAAAACAACCAGCATAAATGTGGTGCTAGTAAATTCAGAAACATTCAGGCTTGGGGGGCTGAATTTCCATTTAGATATATTTGCTGTAAAAGATTTTTTGTTTGTTTGTTCCCCCCCTATTTTGTTTGAATTTCATCTCTACGGGATTTCAAAACCTTTAATGTTTCATAGTTATAAGAGCTTAAAAACAGCACTTAACCTTCGTCTGATACCTGCTCATCAGATTGTTAAAGTGCCTGAACTAAATTTTATTTACGCCTACTATTATTATTCTCTTGTGTCAATTCACTGTGTTCTCTAAATGAGCACTTATTTGGGTGTGTTTGTTGGAGGGAATTTGTTATACCTGATGCGTCATGACGACAGTTAGGGGTGTAGCATTTCAGCTCATTTTTCCATTTTTGCTTCCCTTCCCCCTTCTTTCTCTGTTCTGCTTCCTTTCTTCCATGCACCCCACCCACTTATTTATTTACATGAATGCTGTGTCCATGGTATCTGAGTATTTCCCAAGTGCTTAAAAATACTGATCACAAAACTAATCTTTGTTCCTTTCAGCCAGTGGGAGAAATAGCTAATTCATTTGCAGGTTTGGTTTTGTTTCTACATGCGAGTGTGTGTGTAATATCCATGTTTAGAGAACCTGGGGAGGGAAAGCTATGTCAAGTAAAAGAGTTTTGCAGTAGCTCTAGCATTTCAACTTTACCAGGGCATTATTAATTCCAAAATTATTTTCTATAATCTGTATCCGGCTGCAGAGGAAATTCTGCCAGCTTCAAGCTTGTAATCTCCCTTTTTTTTTTCCTACTTATGTTTTCTTTCGTTTGGGTGATCGTTCTCCAGGTAGGAGGTAGCAACAAATTTGTGCTCTCATCTTCCTGTGTGTTAGGGCAACTTCTTTGCAAGCTCTGGATCTAATAGCACAGAGAACCATTTTTTACCAGGTACATCATGTAATCATAGCAATTATTCTATAGAGGGTGTTTCTCCACTGGGCAATTTCTAATTAATGATTTGCCTGTCTTATTCAAGCTATTAGCACATTGTTATCAAAATGTGCTTTCTCTGAATTCTGTATTTGTGTTCACCAGTGGATTATGTATCTCCATGAGTTAAAAAAACTTTACTGAAATCGTATACAGGAGTTTCTCAAGTAACTAGTTTGACTTTCATGGGTATTGCATTAAAAAAAAAAAACCAAACCAAAACAAACAAAACCCCCAAAACCCCATAAAAACACAAAAAAAAACCCCACCAAAAAACCCCTCCAAAACCCAAAAAAACCTTCTTCAGCAACAGACTAGTTTGACCCATCTTCTCTTTAGATTTTTTGATCACATTGATCAGCTCATGGTAAGTACCATTAATATTCAGTTGTAGCTTTGAGTATCCTGAAATAAAATAGTAAATACCACACTTTTATGCCAGTCCACGTTGCTGAATTGGTGGCTTGCTCTGCATTGGATTGACACCAGATAGTTTCTTTTGATCTGTGTACTGATCTCATGAAGGTGTCATTGACGATGCTGTTGACAAAAAGACTTAAAACTCTGTGTCCCATACTTCCCACTGACATCTCAGCCCATCTCACCAGTTTCCTCAACAAATCAGCCAAAGATTTAAATAACATGCGTGGTAGGACCAAGCCTTGTTAGGACTCTTGGCATGAGAGGGGATCTAGATAGTGAGGGAGCAGTTCTCTAGCTATAGTCTGAGCAGAAGAAACAAGCTATTTCTGTTCACCCCTCCAGCCTCAAACAACTGTGAGTGAATAGTTTGCAGACTTATTACCAAACACACCTGGGGCATGCCGGTGTGTGAAACAATTCTGATACCTGTGTGTAGCAAAAGCTTGTTGCTTTAATTAATCAGTGTGAGCTGTAAAACCTGTCAATTTTCCTTTTGCTCCTCTTCACATACACTTTCTCTGGAGTTTCTTCCCTTTCCCATTTCCCTGAACTTTTTCTAAAGTTGTCAAATGGTTGCACTGATATTAGCTAATTCTAGAGGTGTGTGGCCAGCAATCTTGCTAAATGAGTGGACTTGCTGATGGAATGGGTTTTTCCAGCTCTCATGCTGCTGGTAGCACTAACCTAGTTACTGAGAAGTCACAGTGGTGGCAGAGACAGCACCTGTACGTCCTTACTTTCAGACAAGGAATGTTACTATATGCCCTATAGTGTTTAAAAAAACCCCCCTGCCTTCGTTCTTACATATTTCTACAAAGCTGTCTAGGAGATAAATAAGGAAGTGTCGCAACTCTCTCAACCACGACTGATAAACTGTTGATAGAAATGGAAGCACTACAATGATGCTAGCTGGAGTTATTCCTAAACAAAGTGAGCTCTAGGAAAAAAAAGCAAAACAAAAAAGCTTTCGTTCATGACTCTTTCCCCAAACTATTTGTGTAATTTGTCCTCCAGAATTTATCGCTTATAACACTAATGAACCTTGGCGAGTCTTAACTATAGTTGCAGCTGTGTTCTTGAAACCTGAAGTTTTTATAATCCAGTTAAAAAAAAAAAAGCAAATTTTAACTAAACACATATTTGCCTATTTATTTTCTGCCCTCCCATCTTATCCTGCTCCTCCATACCCTCTTCTAGTTGCAGACAAAGTAAATGACCTTTTTTTTATACTGCTGGGTGCAGATCCAGTGTACTGCTGAAGCATTGCATAGCCTGCCTCAGGGGCACAATATTAGTAGAGGGAAGGCCAAAGAATGCTATTTTTAGTTGAACAGTTCAGCAGATGGAGGCATGAATACTCATATATCTGAAGGTTGAGGGGTTTGAACCATTAATTTTGATAATGTATTTAACCCTGGGAACAATCAGAAACTGTAACTCCAAGGTTACAAAGCTTTTGACCTTTAGAGAACAGAGGGCACTTGGTACAGTAAACAATATATTACATTTCTACTTATTCCAGTTCTCTCACACGTATAAATTTCAGGGCATAGTTGACATTTGCTTTCCTCAGCTATTTTAGTGCTGGTCCTCAAAGTAAGTCAAGAAGAATGTGCAGGAAAGAGGCCAATGTAATGCGACAGTCATGTAAATATGGCCTTAAAATAGCTAAGTTGTTAAATGTGGCCCTTTATGAAGAAATATTACTCTGAGGAACCAGAATCTGGGTGACTTATGATTTCAGCGAAGAAGTTGTTTCAGTGGACGGCTGCTCTTACGGAGTCTCCTCTGTATGTTGTAACCTTAACACGATTTTTCAGCAGGGCTAATGTGATCTGATAGTGAGAGCTCACACTGGAGGTGATTTGGTCCCACTCTGGTACCACATCGTGCAAAGTGATGTACCTGCCTTATGTCTTACTAAATGATGCATGCTCCTCTTCAACAAATATAGCAGTTAAATATCACGCAGCTTAAGTATTTCTAATTAAAATACCTCCATGTGTCAGCATATTGGTAATGTATTATTTTAATCCATTTATTTTGTTTATGAAACAGTGACATATGTTTAGATTGTGAAATATATGAGCCTTAAAAATCACTTTATTGAAGAAAATTAATTTCTACAATGCTGTCTCAGTAATGTGTTCACTCACCCAGTCAGTCACTGGCAGGGCTGCCAGTCTTAATGTTGGTTAGACACAGTTTAACAGTTTTATCTGACATAACACTCTCGGATGTAGGCAATAATAATTTTTTCAAATGCAAAAAACCATGGGGTTTTCCATTTTCTTTCTTTCTTCCTTTTTTTTTCCTCTTTTTTTAACATAGCAAAGAATGGGGATTGCATAAATGTGAGAGAGATTTGGTGAGACCAATAAAAATTAAAACCAGCTAGTTACCTTTTCAAAGTTAGACACTGTAATTTGTTTGTCAGCGGGTAGATGTTTGGGTCAGCACTGTGAGTGAGTGACTGTCAGCGGGAATTCCTACAAGACAAGTAATTTCCCTCAATGTATTGCTGACAGATTGCTCACTTCTTCGAATCACTAGAGAAAACAAACTTAATATTGTTACAGGCAGAGTTTCTGTCTTCATTAGCCTTATAGAATGATTTTATCTAGCATTCAAAGACTACTGAGCTCTAGGTGGACATATTTTAACAGAATGTTCCTTATTATGATACAGTGAATAGTGGTCTAAATTAAGGGGATGGTGTGTGCAAATTTCAGCATATGGAAGTGGTAAATGTATTTTGGTCCTTTTCTTATGTAGAAATTTAGGTTGTAGCAGAGAAAGAAGAGAGGTCGAGAGAAGATTTTATTAAGGATCTGGGAGACCAAGCACGCCCTTTAATGGAAATAAAATTAAAAATATGCCAACCTTGCAATACTCAGGAAAATTTAATTAAAATCAATGAAATAGTTATACTTGTGCCTTTCCCTACTTGAATGTTTATGTCTCTGTATGTAATATCTGTGTTATCAAGTTGAATTATATCAGTGGCAGTATCAATGAAAATGATGTCATGGAGTCAATATTTTACCATATGACCTCCTTTCTTTGCAGAATTTCTTAGTACTCCATCTTCTCCTACTCCTTCTCATCTTCAGCCCTGAATTATCTGGCAAAGTGATTTTCATCAGGAAAGGACAGCCCATCAAAATTGAGACTTTTTGCAGTAAAATATCGCTTATGATGAAATTTCTTCCCAGGAGGACTTTCCTAGCTCCTCCGGTAATGTCGCAGGGAAAAGGAGTTTCTCTCTTCTCTTCTAGTTGGTAAAAATGGACAGACAAACAAACAGAGCCATTAGCTGGAGTAATCAGCCTGGTACAGCAACATTGCAGCTGCAAGAGCCTTTTCTCACCCATTTCATGCCCTGCACCTTCAATAGCTGCTTTAAACAGCATGTCTTCGTTACACTCCTTCTTGCTTACTGGAACAGCATCATGTTATTTAATCAAAAATTTATGGCTATGTTTAAGGAATAGACTGTTCCTACAGTCTGTAGCAGTTCTAGTGCAAACCCAGGTGCATTCTTGGGCTGGTGCTTCCTCCCACTGCAGGAAGGACAGTGGCCACCAGACTGTCACCCAGCCTGGCACAGCCCTCTTTCTGTTCCCTCCAGATGCCCAGCCCCTCCTCCACCTTGGGAGGGGCTCCTGTCCTGCTCCTGCTCTCCTCTCCCGGGAGGGAAGACTTTCCAATCTGGCAGTTAGGGATCTTGCTCCTGGCACAATTCCCACCTTTTGCACCCTTAGATCTCACCAAGCAGGACAGCTGCCTTCCAGGCCCATATGCTGTTCCAGGGAGAATTTACCATTGAGATCCTGAGTGGCACAGACATCAACTCACTTATCAGGAAACTTGTATGTTTAAAAGGATATCATGCTTATAGCCTGGATGGCAGGAGGTTTCCTGCATCTCTTCGGTCTATATCAAGGCAGAAGCTGGAGCCCAAGTGACTGGGAGAGGCTGAGCCCCCAGCGTCAACAAGATGTTCTTGCTGCCTTAACCACTGGCTGCCCCTCGCTGAAAGCCCAGGCTCTATTTTAAAATCATTGTGCTTTGCAAAGCTGCCTCCCTGGGGTATGTATTCACTCAGAAGCCAGTAAGAAGCAAATAAGTTACTACTGCATTTACTGACAGAGCACCAGAGGCACCAGTACTACAGAGTGCCATCAGGGGATGAGCACGTTTTTTAAAGCTCTTTTAAAACTGTGGCATCCCTTTGGGGAATAGGCTGACTGTGAGGCATACTCTGAGCTGGCAGTTGGATTCCTTCAAGCTTTCTAGAAATGTATATGGTGTGTGCCTTACAGGAATTAGCTGCAAGTGAATATGTTTCTGGAATTTTATTATACTTCTGATAACCATAGAGCAAGCTGCTTAATTTGGCTACAAATTACAAACATGAAGGATTTTTTTCCTGTGAAGGTGTTAACATGTTTGATTGTTTAGGAACTAAGCAGGAACCAGATTAAAGATAAAAATGTCTTTTAAGTTAGGTCTGTGCAAAAAAGAAAATAATACACGCCAGTATTATCATTCCTTCCTGACTAATTGCTACAGAAAAAGAAAACTTAATAACTCCCCTTTCATCTGAACTAAAAGTTCTAAGAACAAGGGTGGTTAGAATAGAGTTTCTAGGTGTACACTAACACACACATGTGCTCAAAGGAAGCAGAAGTATTCTCTTAAAGATGCCTGGACTGGAAAGATATCATCACCTGCTTAATTTCCGAGGGTTTTTGATTACAAGGGCATATGCCCTCCCACTGACCCAGTTCAGAAAAAGATGGAAATTCATAGAAGATGAGATAAAACTCCTCAGACCAGTGCACAGATAATGCTATCTCCAAGTTGAAGAGGCTTTACGGATGGTGAAATAGGAATCTTATGATCTTTAGCACCCTGCTTGTCTAAAATATGTTTGGTCTGTGACGTTTTTAGAATCCATATGATTGAGGAACTAGAAAAGTGTCCTGACAAGAAAGTATTGGATTCATCTGTCTATTCTTAAGATGCAGCATGAAGGCTGCATGTGGCTGGAGGCACACCAGAAGGTTTGCATGTCAGTCCCAAAAAGGAGACTGGAGGGAGGAGTGTCTTCAGGCGTACAAGAAGAAAACATATCATGCTTAAATTTCAGTATTAAGGAATTATTTGAGACTTAAAGGAATGCTTCACAAAATCTAGTGAAGCGGACGTAATAGGGCACGCATTTTGGTGTTGGGCATGAATTATTGCAAAGCTTGAAAACAAATGGAAAAGTATTTCAGGTGTAGGGATAGTGAGAGTGTGCTGTCAGGTCCACTGGCATTTTTGGAAGTGAAGTGAGGAATTAAAGAGGCAAAGTCCTTTCAATGCAGTTGGATTATTTGGGCTACACTATAGACACAGAACAAGTCATCAGATTTAAGCAGTTTACAGTGTTATTTAATCACATTTCTGTGAACTAACCAGAGTAATTTATCCAGTACAGGCCCTCTCTTCTGCTGCAGTCTTCAAGATCTCAGGGAGAGAGGTTCAGGCCTCATAACCTATTTAAGCCAGTCCCAGCACTGGTGCTGAAGTACCATCACACCCACTGCAGTTCAGAAAGCACAGCAATCTTACACCAAATTCACACTGACTGGTGTAAAATGCATCAGCTTCCAATGAATTTATAATAGTAAGTTCCCAGTTACCTGGTTTTGAGGTGCAAATGTGATTTTTTTTTTCTTAGATGTAATTTTTATAAGCCCATTTGAATACATTTTGCATAATTTTGTGTGTACTTCCTGTAAGGAAACTATTTAATTTTCCTTGAAGGTGCATGAAAGTTCAAAATATACGGTAAAAGATCAGTGTGAGCAATCTGCTAAGCAATCTGTAAAGCACAATTATTTCTAATGCTTTAAAATACCTGTAAGCTGGGCTTGTTTTCTGCTTCACAAAGAAGACATTTCACTGTTTTCTGCATTTAAATGTACATTTTAACTATGTTGACTTATCAGGTAACGCAGCAGGCTGAACAGGGACAAACCATTTTTAATGGTATATTAATTGAATGGGATGCTAGAGATGCACCTGAGTGACTTTTTTTCCCAGATGTGCCCCAGCTGACTGATAAAGCTTCTCCTGATCAGTAGAGCAAGTATATATTTATTATATACCCATCTTCTGTCCATTTTTGCTAGTGAAAATTATAGAATGGCTGCGAGCTACCACATGAACTGTCTCTCCTATAAAAGTAAGAAAACATTGCAGTTTCAAATCCCAAGCAGCACTTTCAAATATTCAACTCTTAAATGTAAGAGCTGCCTCGGCATCTCCTCGCAAGATGGGGATTCAGATGTGGGAATTGAGAGAGGCAGTTTAAGTGAGATTCTTCCTTTTTCCTGACTTGCACCCGTTTATTGCGGCGACGGTGTCTCGTTATTCTGTCATGGGAGCACGTAGGAATTTAATTGTGGAGCTTTTGCCCCTCAGTGTGCTGAGCATTGGTAAGTGAGTGCTCATTTGCCTTGTTCTGTGTCTGTACCGTTCTGCACAGGAAATACTGCAATCGTCATGCTAGAGAGTGAATGAACCCACCTACATTTGCAGATTTTTAAAATCATGATGTATTTCTAGAGGAGCTTTATTGCCACTTAATTTTTTTTCCCCCATGTCCTGATTTCCTTTTGTCTTGCTCATGCCTCAGTTTTCCTGTGTGCCACTGGGGTGAGAGGCCTAGAAGGTGTTCACTAGAAGCAGCAGTTGCACGACCATCTCCTATAGGATTAGGAGAATAATTATGTTTTTAGACCCCTTCAGCTAAGATTGTCTGCATTACTGGCAGTCGTACCAGTGACACGGACATGTGCTCACTAGGAAACTTATTCACCAACTCATTTCACACAGCTCAACAAGCAGTTACTCATAATTGCTTGTAATCCTGCTGACATGAAACTGAATGAAACTCCTGACTTTTCTCACAAAGCCCATCTATGTGTTAACGTTTTTGAAAGAAATATCTGAAATCCTGAAATGCAAAATTTGATAAGCTTTGATAGCTATCATCCCTTCAGCAAACTTACTGCAATTAATTGCTTTTCAATCATATAATTTTTCTCCCCTTATCATGGGTGTCCTCCTTTTTACTCTAGCTTTAGTGCAGAAGACATTTCTATAGGTAAACTGTGTGAAACTATCTGAATTTGTGAGGTAGCTGCTTTTCATATAGACTTCTCACATTTATTGTTAAAAATATTCCATATTAGCTGTAAGGAATAAACCCCAGATTTTTAAGGAAGAGCTTCTGAAAGAATACCAGAAAGCATCTTAAATTCTTTTTATGAATAATCTGATTTACAATGTCACCAGAGAAGGTAATACTAGGATAGCATAAAGTGAATGAAAAAACTTGCACGTTGATGCAACCATCTGGTTATATTTTCATATTTTTCTGATAGATCTGGTTGTATTTTTACTTTAAGTAAGTACTGCTTATTCGCTTTCTTTGGTTATAAGAGAAGGAGTTTAAAACCCCAGAGCCTTTGTTTGCAGGTATCTTTGGAGCCATGCTTCCTGGTCCTTGCTTGCTTTCTTAGGTGAGCTCTGTTGTCTGTTACCTTTAGTGCCATCCTCAATTTTTATAAGGAAGAATTTATGCTACAAAAATGCCAATAGCAAATTCTAATAGTAGCAAAAATAGAAAAATCACATACAGATTTATCTTTAGCATTTCACATTTTTTCTTGAAAAACATAATCCTCTGGAAACTTGAAATTACTTTTTTCGAGCAAGTGCAGTTGCCCTTTGCAGTGGCTGGCTCTCTACCAAAGGTACTTAAGCAGAGTGTCTCACAGTTATTTTGTAAAATAATAAAAAACATGTTTAAGATTTTTTTGCAAATTTTTGAGATATGCAGTACAATATATAATCTGGGAGAACCACACAGATTAGGCTATTGTGTTCTTTCCTGTGCATGGTAAATAGCAGGAGAATCGTGATCAAAAAGTAGCATATCCGTCATCTGACAGCATTAAATGAAGGAATGCAAATCTTTGTGCTTAAGAGAAAGGTTTTACTGATGTTTCTGCTATCCTCCTGCAGAGGAAATGGCTATAGATATTTGATGAAGTATTTTTTTCTTAATATTTTATTAGAAGGGTGGTTTTATTATTGCTCGCATTTATCTTTACCAGGAATGGTTGTATTCAGATGTGCCTCATTCAGGTGCTGTGGTGTTGCAGCAGCAGTGGATCCATTTCAGGAGGAGCACAGGGAAAATGGTGACTTGTTCAGGTGCAAGTGTGGGAGTGTTTAAATGGAAGGTGTGAGGGATGATTCCACCTGCCTGGGTCCTCAGCCTGTGCCGAAGTGGGACACAAGAGGATTCAGTGCCTCCCACCCTCGGTGCTCCTCAGGTGAGCCGTGTCCCCAGGCTGGCCAGGGAAAGGGTGAGCTGGGAGGCTGCACTGTGAGAGTGCTCCTGCTCTGTAAGTGCAAGACTCCTGGTTCAACAGCCTCTCATTAGGCCCTCCTCTTGAGAAAAAATACAGCGGGGAGAAAAGAGGCGCTCTCAGTTTGGGCTTTGATCTTGCTTTCATAAACAACTCAAAGAATTTGCATGGGAGCAGGCAACTATTCCATTATTGTCGCTAGTGAAAATACAAAAGAATAGATACACAAAGTGGAAGAGATGAGAACAGTTAGCACTCCTTTATTCCTTGTCAGAACTTAATCTAGATCAACTAAAGCGTTTGCTGTTTTTGTCATGCCTCAAGATAAAATGTCAATGTTTACATACTCCTTTCTTTTAGACAAAAGATTCTTATTGTTTTTGAGCCCCTGAATTACTATCTATAGGAAATTATAAATATGTAGAAGATGCCTAAGTTTGTTTCATTTTTAAGTTGTGTTTTTGGCTGTGTTTTTTTTTCCTTATAAAGAGCAGTTGCTATAACCACAACAAGCACTTAGTGTTACATGCTTCTGTGCTTTTCCTTATTTTTGTCCTTTTCTTACACCATAAAGAATTAAACCAGAGTGAAGTTCGTAAGATGAGAAGCTGACGTGTTATGGGCTGTTGCCCCACTAGGAGAAAAAATGCTAAGCATACACTGTGTAGAAAGAGGCTTTTTTTTTTTTTNACATTGTCCTTCCTGATATTTGCTTGATACAGAGTTTTTAGTGATACGTACAGCGAGCTGTGCAACTGCAGCATTTCACTCCCGGCCTCCCTCTCTCCCGCACTCTGCGCGGCCGCCTCCGTGTGTCCGGCAGGTTGTGCGCCAGCAGATGAAACAGATGTTTGGGCCATACTGGAATGGAGCAGCATGCTGCATCAGGACCTGGATATTCCTCCTGACATCTGGATGCTGCTGGGCTGGGAAGCCTGCCTCGGGCCGGGAGGCTGGGAGAGCCTTGTGGCAGTAAACATAGGGTCCTCGCTGCTCTTTAAGCGATTAGTGCACTGGAGCAGCAATAATGCTGAATTATCGCTTGGTTGCGTTCTTCTAAGGAATCTTGGGACAAAGGGATAGTCAAGGAGGAGTATTTACGGTAAAGTCATGTTCGGAAAGACAAGACTAATTGCCATGTGTTAAAAAGCTTGCTTTCGATTGATAGTAAAATTATTATGAATACTTTAGGAAACTTTTTTACAAAGCAGCAAACGAATAGCTTGCACAAAAGCCTCCCTTTTTAATTTAGAATCCCTAAGATGAAAAAATGACAATTTCAGCTACTTTCCAATTTCGTGCTCTAGTCAAATTGTAGGGAACAGACAACAAAATGTGACTGAATACATGAAATTGTAGGTAAACTAATGTGCATGCCTACTAGAGACAAAAATGTGAACTTCTAATAGCTGCAGGGAAGAATATTAGGTATGGAAGCTGTCTGACTTATGCATTGACTCTTTATAGTTTCACTTTATCAAGTTGAAAATTCTGCTGTATGTGCTGCTACAGCCTAAATTGTCTGCTGCAGCACTTTCCTTTATGATGTGTGTTATTTAAACACAATAGACATGGTATATTGCATGGAAATAGGTGTTTAATGTTTAGTGATTACTGGCTCTTGGATAAAATAGCATTTAGCATGGTTTTCCCCCTCCCTGCTCCCAGTAAATTTTTATTGTTAAGACCAATGTGTTTAAACAAGGGCCCTCCCAAATAAAATACAGCTTTTTGGAGAGCATGAGGTAATATTTTGAAGAAGACCAGTTTGTTGCTCTCATTTAACCTCCAGTATTCTGAAGGGGTTGTATTTAATTAACACTGGCTAAAGGCCTGACCTAAGAGGCAACCAAAAGTGATTGAACTGCATTTTCAGATCCAGGCTGTAATCTGTTGGGAAAGGAATAATAATAATAATAATAAAAATTAGAAAGCACCATTTACTGAAATTCTTTCTAACTAAGCTGTATTTCAATGGGCCATTTAATGCTCAGATGGACAAAGGTATTACTTCAGTCATTGAATTGTATCAAACCCTTTCTCAGAGGCCCAGTTTAAAAACTCTACAGGAAAAGTGGCTTAGCATCATATTCTCAGAAGACCAACACTCAGTCTGTTTGGAAAGGGGAAAAAAAAAATAAAAAGAGTGAAATGAGGTGTGACACGGCCGCCAAGTCAGTGAGGATTTTTGCCTCTCCTTCCAGTCAGTGGCTTCACGAGGGAATTGTTCTTCAGAAAGGAAGAGCTCCATATCAACACAGAAGGCCTTCAATTCTGTCTATATGTTTTTAATTTTATTTTGGTTTTGTTTTGTTTATTTGTGTGTTTTGGTAGCTGTTACTCTGTTCCCCCTGTCAGCTTTTGGCCAAACCTTTGTTCTTTTCTGACATGGCAGAAATTTAGTTTTCTCTCTAGGGGACCGAGGATCAGCACCCATACTTTACAGGGTTAGATTTTTGACTCGGTGACATTGGTAAAAATTGGAATTTTCTTTTAAATATTGCACTCTCTGACACTGTGAGCTGAGTAGTCACTTTCTTTCAATATACACAATGTTACATATATTCTGTGGTGATATAAAATATCTAAAGTACTGTCTGAACTTTAGTTCTGTAAAAATTTGAATTAATTTTTTTTGTAGAGAGTAAAGTTTTCTTTCATTATTTTCATGCTTTCTCATGAAAAATTCCCAGCAGCTTTATAATGGTGACATTTTATCTTGAAAACTTGTCAAGGTGCTGTAAAGCTAATAAACCATCAGATTTACTTCCTAAGGGGAAACAAATACAATATTACAGAGACAAGTGCCAGGTGCCAAATTATTTGCATTGTCTTAGCCACTTGCAGTGGCTGATAATTTATTTGAGCTCTAAGCATTCTTTCTTGGCTTTGTCCACAGCTTTACAGTAAACAGGTTGTGAACAGGCAGTTGCTGAGAGATTGTATTTAATTGTCATAATTCAATGAAATCAAAGCCATTTGATTTCCTAGGGGCACGATCTCAGGGATGATGCCTGCATGAGAGTTCCTGCATTCAGGCAGCAGAGCAGAGAGAGCTGTTTTGATGGCCATTTCTAATTCATTGTGTCAAAGCAGGAGGAGGTCAAAAGAACAAGAAATACAGTTTGCAAACGAAACAGAAGTGATCTTAAGAGCACCTTAATGTACATGTGCCTGAAGGCAGGTTAGTTCTTTATTGCACTGATGCATGTATTTTGAGTCTGTAGCATTTCTCCAAATTTACATGACTGTAACTGAGAGAGACTTTGGGGTTGGATGTCTGTGCTGTCAGGCTGTGATGAGAAAAAGGTGGGGATAGGAAAAAGTGAGTAAGGCTCTAAACGTGGATCTTGCTGCAGGTGTCTTCTCACTCCACATTCTTTCCTTGTGTTTTGGGGTGTTTTTTTGGTTTAGGTGGGTTATTTAGTTTTTTTATTTCTGTGAGGATTTTTGTTGTTGTTGTTTTTTGGTTGATTTTGGGGTTTTGTTTATTTTGTTTGTTTGTTTGTTTTTCCCCCAGAACATCAGCATGACCCTTGGGCATGAAAACAATTACCAATAATCCCTTTATTTTAGAAAAGACAATGTTAATAACTTTTAACAAAACCCTAGTAAAATGGTAATTTCATCTTCAGTTTACATTTCCCCTCACATTATAAATTTATGTCGATATTTTATAGCTGACAATACCTATTCAGCCTCCCCCCCATAATATGATGAATGAACCCAAGCTTAAAATAATAGTGCAGGAACCACAGTATGCAGGGATGAACAGAAAGATCTATAATTTCTTCAGAACACATGCCAATGTGGTTTGTTAGTCCATTCATATTTTGAGCAGGACCTATTGTATGCGCTGTGGGGCTGCTCTATGAAGTAAGGCAAATTTTCTTCTCCAAAAGATGAAGCAAGAAATGAAAAGCTATGAAGAATAGATATGTTTTGGCTAATTATTTGCCTCAGAAGAAGCCTGGGTCTTTGTCACTGACTTATTATACAGATCCTCTTAACATCTGTCCAGCAGACTGTGGACTTTATTAACAGACAAGAGACCCACTAGATTTAGAGCCTGCTGGGTGCGTCTTCATCTTCACAGCTGTGGATTAACTCAGACTTTCCAGAAGAGGACAACCATATGGGATAATTGGTGTCATTGGGTAGCTAAAAAAAATATGAAAAACAAATGTCGTCCAAACACAATCCACTGTTTTTACGGCCACAATTACTAGTCTGTTTAAGAAATAAGAAAGGCAGCATTGCACTAAAAAAAGAAAACCTATTCATATCTGTGTGGGAACCTAATCAGGCTCTTGTTTCCAATGACGATGGCTCCACAGTCGCACCAGGTCTGCAACAAGAATGCTCCTTTTGTGTGCCGATAATGTGGAAGCGATAAAATTTCCTATAAGAGACATATGTGTTTACATCATGAGATGTGTTATTTGACAAAACGCTTTGTTCTCTGCATATTTTCCATGCAGAGTTTCATGCTGGGTTGTTTTGCTGGAAAGCTTTGATTAGCTAGAATTAGTTGCTGAAGTAAAATAGACACTTTTGTTTTATGAGTCCTCTTGCTGAGCTGTAAATTATAGTAAAACATATAAGGAGTGACAGAAAGAAGTGCTGATTTGAACCTCTGACCCATGATCGGCATAAAAACATAAGATAACTCTTTCAAAGGACTACTGAGAGCCATAAATATTCCATGGTCCACTTAAAGTTAGGCCCTTTTAACAAAATAAAGCTGTTATTTTGCAGTACTACAACAATACGTGCTGCAGAATCTGAAATGTGGAGAGATTCTTTTATTTTCGGCATGGGCTGGCCATTAGCCACAGCAGGGCAGCAGAAAGATGAGAGTGATTTTTCTTTTTCTGAACCAGTACAATGAATTTGTGGTCAGTGAAAGGAGTTGAGACCGGCAGACACTCAGTGGTGAAATTAGGCAACTGTTACTTTGCTGCTTGAGAGCGAAGCAATACAGGCATGTGTCTCTCCTAAGGAGACAGGACCTGAGGGGAATTTAGGGCCACATAAAAATTTCCCTTGACATAATATGTAAAAGCAACTGACAGACACTGAAATTACTGATGTTAATAGTTAAAAAAAAAAAAAACAACAAAGAACAACAGACTAACCAAAAGCTCTGAAGTGAATGAATATGAAGAACTGGTAAAATCATTATTTAGGTAAGAGAGAGTATTTTTCAGTAGATGCACAGATGAACATAAAGGGAAAACTGAACGCCTCTGACTACAAAATGTATTATTTGTATTTTCACAAGTACAGTTTGTTTGCACATATTGGGTTTTAATAAATCGGAGAGCATATTAGTCAGCAAGCGCATAAATAATCACGGCAACAATTTTTGTTATTATGACATTAGTTATGATAATTCATTAGCTGCCTGTTTGTGTTGCACCTCAACGCCTTTTTGCAGAGGTATTTGGTGTGTTAGGGGAAGATGTGGAGAATATTCACGCTCTCTAATGCTGAGCAGACTCTGCAGGAGAGTGATCTATGGGTGTTTAAAATCAGAACATTATGTCCACTATGGATATGTTAGACATGAGAAAACAGGGAGAGAAAAAAATGGTGCTGTTACGATCAAACTATGCACATCTCTCATGACTCTTGGATTCTGTAGAGAAAAAGATGTATTTTCAATAATTATTACTTATTATTTATCATGCTTCAAGATTAAATACTTTCCCCCTAATTTTTATTGCAATTTTATGTACCTGTGCCTGACCAATGCCCTTTCAGATATACCCATGCAGAGCCAAATAAGTCTCAGTTATTCAGCATAAAATTCTGAGTTAAGATGATGCATACTTGTTGGTTCTTAAATACTAAGCTATTTATTATCTGTGTGGTGCCACATGTGAAAATGAGAGGAGACCCTGGCCCACAGTCCTAGAAGGTCTGTAAAACTCACCTTATTTTGATTTGTTAGCATTTTTCTTAGAAAACCTGAGAAAATACTTCTGAGACATCCAAATTTCATCATCATAAATTTACAAGATACACTGTTTTAACAGGTAGCACAAACAAAAAGAAACATACGTTTTTGGTATAAAATATTCGGTCTTGAAGGGATCTTGGTTTTTTTCAGCAAAACCTTTGATTTTCCAAGGTTTTTAGATTTTTAAATTCAACTAAGTGTTGCTTTCAGGTATATGTAGAATTCCTTCACAATTTTATGTTCACCTTTCCTTCTCTTCCTCCTCCTTTTGTGTGGAGAGCTCTGCTGGGACGCAGATGCTGAGCCTTGGAAGGTGTTTTTCTGGTGATGGCATCTGGCTCCTTGGCAGACTCCACAGGCCGTAGCTGCCTTCGAGTTGCCCTTGGGCTTGTCACATGGTTAAGCTGCTGATGGGTTACTTAGGCTGTCTTGTGGTTCTGGATGTTGTTTTCTGTTAACCCACCTTTCATTCTGAGCATCTGCACAGGAAAAATCTTAAAACAAAGAGAAAAGCAACCCTGTGCTTTTTTATATATATATAAAATACATATATATATATATTCACATATACATGAGCCTATAATCCCATTTCTTACCTTGGTACTATAGTAGAGCACTCAGCTGCAGTGTTAGTCACTGAACATATTTGGTGCATGCCAATACAAAAAAAATGATATTTATATACAAAAATGGGAAGGAATGAGTAAAATTAACATTACTTTAGAAGCAGTGCTTGCACTTAGATTAAGATGAAAGATTAAGATGAAATTTTGGAGTAGGATATTGATGCTTCTACACTGCTTTCTGGGAAGCCTTTCCTGAACTGCTGAGCATTATACCAGTGGCACTGGGCTCAGGTCAGCACTGAAACTTTATTTCCATAGTTATTATCTGTGACACTCAAAACATGGGTGTGACCACTAATCTGCTCTTCCTCCAAACAGAAGAAAAACTTCTTTAAACTGAGACTCCCTTTCCTTTAATCTGTTTGGCATCAAGCTTATTTCAAACACCACTACACCAATAATTAAAAACAAGCAGTCCCACTGAAGGTGTGATTTCTTTTGTTTTCGGTAGCTTCCTTTCAGAAATGTGTGCTGGAAATAGTAAAGATATTGCTGGTTTTGGTGAGCTTGTAAAAACCCTTTGTCATCAGATAGTTCTAAGAATTATTATTGCATGTTATGTACTCGGAAGGCAAATGCTGGTATTATAGCTTTGCAATGCTACTTACTAAATATACTATGGAAAAAATAACTGCATTACCTCTTGTAGTGCAGGATTTCAACAGCACTTGCAGTCACTCCTTAGAGTTTTTCATCTTTAGAAACCAAATTACTCATTGTCTAAATAGCTGAACTTTCATCTCTATAAATAAGATATTTCAGCTTTGCACAATTCATTTAAAATGCTGACAAATAAGGATTCTCACTTGATTCTCAGTAGCTTTATTGTTCAGTTTCATTTACTGTAGCAAATGTATTTGTTGAAGATGTAACATAGGACTTCCATTTTTAGTAATGGAAGACTTCAGAATTAATCAGGGTTCATGAAATTTAGCATTTTGCCTGAGAGAAGAAAATAAAATGGTGAAAGTTTCTAGAACAGATCCCTTCTTTCTACTTCAAGCAAGCCACCTTCTACTGAAATTCTTTTCAGTGATGCCTCTTCCAAGTACACCCCTTACGGTTTATCGTGCTGGGCCAGCCCTCATCACCCACACATTGATTATCTGCTGCACTGAGTATTGCAAGCACTCTTTTTCTTATCTCCATATTTCACACGTTTCACATGTTCAGAATTCTACTGCGAAAATAACATCTGAATTATATCTGTGACCTAATACTCCCTCACCACAGAGTCAGTTGAAATGTCTCTAGCCCTTGCCTTTCTGTTCCTGTAAATATGAGTGCAACTGGTCTCTCCCTTTCCTCCCTGAGACTGCACATCTGAAGAAGCTCCCTCTCTTCTGTGCAGCAGCTGATCACTTTTTATTGGAGTATCTTCTCAAAACCAATTTTTCCCTAGGGCCTGTCCTTGACAAGCCCCTGGTAAGAGGGTTATAATGTGGATGTGGCACTTTGGGGACGTGGTTTAGTGGGTGAACCTGGCAGTGCAAAGCTAACGGTTGAACTTGATGATCTTAGAGGTTGTTTCAACTTTAGTGATTCTATGATTCTATGGCCTATTCTGTTTTTCTCTTCGTGTGCCGTTTCTCTAACATTTAACTCTCAAAATTCTTCACTCTTATTTTTTCTTTTAGACACAGATCATGCAGCCTAAGAGATAAGTATGAATATTCTTGCTGCAAAAAAATGGAAAACATCTGGTGCATAGAAAGCTTTGCTCTGTTCTTATTTACTGTGCTCAGTGTTGTTCGGCGGAGAACATATCCAGAAATGTCACAGACCTATGTGCAAGAGAAAAGTCATGGGGAAAGGGTCTTGAGCTAATGAAAGAGTTTTGATTATTGAAAGCTAGCTGAAAAAACTAGATGAAAAAATGTTGAAACTTGTGAGAGCGATGTGTGAGCCTAAGGCCTTTGTCTTCTGGCAAGGCATGAATGAATATTGGCAGTGAAGGCAATTATGCTTCTGTGTTATGAAAATGTCTCACAAAGGCATTTTGAAACTTAGATGGCATTAGGAAAGGTTTTAACATTTGAATCAATCAAGATGGTCTATTATTAGTTCATAGCTTCTCAGATAAATTCTAGATTGTGGATGACACTTTCTGTAAGAAAAGTAAAATAGAAATAATTCATCAGATCCTGTAGGCAATTTCTGATGCAGAAAACACCATCACCATCACAACAGGATTATTATTTTTATTTGTTATTCAATTCTTCTTGACTTGTTATAGCTCTAAGCTCTAACAAAGGTTTAGTGTGAACTCCGCTGTTTCGAGGTAAAAAAAATCAGTGTGCACTTGTGCTGTTTTATACACACGCTGAGTTCAGCATTCTCCTACTTGTTAGAAATTTCTTTTAAGTAGATGAACATCATTCAGACTCATAGTGACCTCCAACTTCCAGAAATTCCCCTCGGATTTTTAGTTGATTACAGCTGGAATAGAGTTTCAGTAACAAGTGCTTAAGTCCGTGAGCCTGTAAGTTCATAGGTGCTTTAATGTGAGACTTCACTTGCCACTGCCCTGAGACTTGTGGTATTTCGAAAACCCACTCTTCAGTGTCAAATCTGACATCGGAAGAAGCCTGGTTCTGAAAACTGCAAAGCTGCATCCTTGTTCATATAACTTAAGTAAGCTGGGCTTGAAAATTGTTGACTATTCGGGAGCACTGAGGAACTCAAAATCAGCATTACTTATATTTAGATGCTGGGAACTGGATTGTAAGAATCTAACTTTGTGACCTCTGAGAAAAAAAGAAAAAACAGGCTATACATTTTTAAGGCTTCTTAAAACAATCATGAATACTTGATGTTTTTGAATATCTAATTTTTAATCAAGAGCCTTCTGAGTCACTGGTTAGCATAAGGATTATAAAATGCTCTTCTCTTTATGTGATAGGCATAGATCAAAAAGAAGATATGTTTCAGTGTTTAAGGTATTTTAATTTTTTTACTTGTGAAATAGTTTATAGGTAAGAATTTCAGTTGAAAAAATTCCATTGAAACTTTTGCTTTTGAACTTTAAAAGCCAACAGTCAACATTCATTCAATGTTTGGGTTTTATTCCTCTCCTGAATCTTGCAAATAAAAGCCTCACAATCTGACCATCTCAATGTGAGGTCCTAAATTGCCATTCCGAGCCATAGCAGTGGTATTTGCAAAAATATCCATTTTTTTCCCCGCGATGGTGGCATGCACATATTTTTCCAGACTGGCTAGCTCCCCATACAAACTGGTGTTTAAAACTTATACAGCCTTCCAGTCCAGACAGCAATGTTGCTAGTGCTGGTGTGAATTCTCGCTGTATTTGTACTTGCTTGTAGAACAGCTTTGTTTTAAGCAAAGCAGAAAGCCAATTACTGTTACTTATTTATACATTCGCTTTTATGTTGTAAAATAAATTTATAGAAATGCCAGGCTAAAGCCAGTACTAAGACCTCGGAATAACCCAGTCATGATTTATATATACATACAGATTTATAAATGACGAAATTTCTTTTATTCTGTCTTCCCTTAGAAACATTTCTTCCTGACAGGACTTGCAGTACAGCCAATACAGCCCTCAACACCCTGGGAGGGGAGTGGTGAAAAATTCTAATTTTATTCTGCTTTTCCTGTTTGCTTTTCCAAAATCAAACAGTTTCCTAGATAGTCACTAGAGCAGCCCACTTTTCTTGATGTTAACCCTTAACGTGCTGTGGGTGTTTCTGTTGCCAGTCCTGGTGGAACTCAGGTCACTGACAAGTCCTGCTCTGACTGGTGTCACATGTCTGTATCTTTGCATTGATCTTGAAATATCTGGTCAAGAAATTTTCGAGGGGAAATGGCAGGGGGAGGTCCTTAGTATTTATCTCTGTTTCTTGCCAGGCAACTCTATTGTAAATTAGAATAAATAAATTCTTTCCAAGCCAAACTGGTTTTTTTG
>VZTG01003985.1:39464-92143 GCA_013397845.1 Melanocharis versteri
TTGGTTTGTTTTTTTGGTCGTTGTTTTTTTGTTTGTTTCTTTTTGGAGGTTTTTTTGTTTGGCTTTTTTAATTGTTTTTTATTTTTTTGCTTGTGATGGTAACAGGTAAGAGATCTCACTGTCTTTATCTCGACCCATGAGCTTTTCCCTCTTGTTTTCTCCCCCATCCTGTTGAAGTGGGGGAGGAAGAGAGTGGCTGGCTGGGCAGCTGGCAGCCAGCCTAGGTCAACCCACCACACTATTTTAGTTGCCATAACTGACAATCAGGTTTTATCTTCTATGAAAAATGGAATACTGTAGAAAGGATAACTTATACCCCACATTTTTGTGTCCTGATGGCTTACCTGAGAAGGAAATTCTTTTGAACTTTAGTTGATAAATCTCAGTTTATTTTTACACAGAATTCCTTTCACACTCTTGAAAGTGCAGCACACAGTACTGTAAGTACAAAAGTTTCAGTCTTCTTTTGGTAAAATATAAAAAATCTTCTTCAGATAGTTGAAAAAGATGTTAAATTGGTTAAGGAAAAAAAAAGGAGAAACATTTATAGACAAACCACAGAATACTGAGAAAGCCTTTATAATTGTTGAGTTTGGTCTTCAAATTGCATTCAAGTTTATTGTGTTATCTCTTTCATAGTGCAGTGCCTGATTATTCCTGAGCTGAGAATGTGTAGGATTTCAAAAGTTTGAGAAATGTTTTTACTCTTATTTAAGCAGATCATCCTATTAAGCAAGCAAAGGTTGACCTCAAGAATATTCTAAAAGTGATAAGATCGCATTAGTAGGGGGAAAAACCACCTACTGTTGTATGAAAGGCTTCATTTTCATTCTCCAGGACATCACCAATAGCTGGGATTTTTTTTCTATTTTCAATCTTTTTCTTTCTAGTGTAGGAAAAAACCCGGTACCTTAGCCAAATATTTAAACACCACTAATTTCAAAACATTAATCTGTGATCCTTTAGTAGTCTCTGTGTGGTACTGGAAAGGGGTGGAGGGAAACAAACAAACAATAGTTTTCATTTGTCACCCTGAGCTGTGACTCTGCCCCTCCCTCCTGCGCTTGTCTTGCCACTGAGTCACTGAACTTACAGTATTGTGTAACTTTCATTTCTGTGGAGGCTTGTTATACTAGAAAAATTGTTCCAAAGAAAGCAACAATTATGACATAAGCACATCTGGCTCTTGCAAATTATTCTTTATTAAGCTTTCATTTAATTACATGTGCTGAAAGGTCTGCTTTTGATTACTGTAATTTTTTTTATTTGTCCATCTGAATGATAATAATGTTGGAAATTACATACAAACCACCTGGCTTTTTTCTCACTAATAAGGCAAACTTTATGTAGATCTATGTGTAGAAGAGGGATTAGGATCTTCCCTGTTCATTGCAGAAGAATTATTCATTATGCTAATTCAAGGTGAGGGTTTAAGTTTGATCACTGGAAAGAAATTGGACCAATTCGGTTTTGTTCAGTAAACACTTTTTATTGGTTGGGATTGTTTATTTTAATATAAAAGTCTTTTATTATGTTTCAGTTAAACTTTTTGAAAAGTTCCACTAGAGTTTTTTTGTACTTTCATCACTATTTGCAGGAAATTTTAAGGCCTAGATTCATTACTAGCATTTGTAGAGGATATATCACTGTACACAGAGATGGAGACATACCTTGTAGGCCATTTTAACTTTGCCTTTTGCTGGGAAACCATTCCTGTGGCAGCTGCCAGTAAAGTTTCTGGAGCTAGTGGTTAATTTCTTGGTAAGAACAGAAAGACCTGGATTACTATTTTCTCTGACAGGGGCTTATACCTCCTTTTCATAAATAGCCATATAATTTTACCAATTTTGTTTTTAATATTCAGGCACAGTGTAATTTTTTGCTGAACACCATGACCATCATTAGCAACAGGGAAAAAAATCAAGAAAAATCAGCAAAAGTCAAATGAAGAAAAAAGATATCGGTGTTTAGGAATTTTCCAGTCTTTCTTTGTCTTTTCTCTTTTTGCAAATAGCAAGAAAGGAAGCCACAAACAAGAGCTGAAAAAGATCCTTTAAGAGAAGAAACACCAGTGGGAAAAAAAAATTACATTTACAGCTTCTTTTTTTAGGAATATTGCAGGAATACATGTATATCTTCTTGTCTTCCAGCAACTGTATGCAGCTCAGCTGGCAAGCATGCAAGTTTCTCCTGGAGCCAAAATGCCATCTACTCCACAGCCACCAAATACAACAGGGGCACTTTCACCCACTGGGATGAAAAATGAGAAGAGAGGGACCAGCCCGGTAACTCAAGTTAAGGTATTTTTCAGTAAAGAAAAAAGTCGGTGTTTGAGAAGGACAGTAAAATCAAATTATCCCTGTAATTGTTTTACAGTTGGAAGTTGAACCACGGTACAGTTCTTCAATATTCAAATAAAAAGTTCCATTTTAACGCTGTATTATCAATATAGAGAAGGGGAGAGAAAGCATTCACTTCTTGTTTCCAAAAATACCCGGCGTCCCTCTTCCTACCACAGGCAGCACAACAGATTCATCAGTAAAATGTGATATTTTCAAGATTTCAGTTTGTAATCTGGTAACACGCATAAATGGCATCCATTTCATGAATTGTTTCACATTGAACTCTTGAGCATCTAAAAATGTGGTGCTGGCTTATATTGTTAGGGGAAGAGAGAGACTGTAGAGCTTCTAATTATTTTACAAATCTCTAGCTGTACTTAATTCTACAATTTTGGAAAAGCCTCCTATAAAAAATAATATGTAAGCCAGGGCTCCGGGGAACACATTGTGTCGCTGCAGATTGATTTGACTTTTGCTGATTTCACACAGCTGCCGACAACCGCGCTGCTCCTCGCTGGTTTTGTGCCATCGCCGAGTGCTTGTGCCTGCTTATTCTCACTTGCTTGGAACCAGGCAGCTACAACATGGCATTTGCCAGGAGCCTGGAACGAGTGCTGTGCTCCCCGTGAAACCCGGGCAGCAGCTAGTGCCTTTGGGTGGGACTGCCTGGCTTCTCCTGCTGTGTTCTCCTGGGATTTCATGAGAACATGCTCAGAAACAGTTTACTCCAAACTGTAAAAAACCATCAACGTTCAGATGTTTTACCAGTTTGAATTACAGAGATAGAAACACAGAACTATTAAAATAGATCTAAAGGTGGTGTATTGACTTTGTGAGGAGAGAGAGAGAATGTGTTGGGGTTTTTTTGCTGTCTGCTAACACCTTACAGGCAAAGAGTCCTTAGCTTGAAACCAGCCTGAGAAGATTTTACTCACTTCAGGTGGTAGTTTCTTTCTTTTATTTTTTTTTCCCATTTTTTGACATGAGAGTAAAATATCATTTGTTTTTTCATTATCATCAATCATCGTGGTAAAGTGTGGGTGCGTAGATATTTCTGTCTGGGCTGATAAATTTCTGTGACACTTTTTTGCTAGGCTGAGAGTACTAATAAATAAAAACTATTCCATTATGGCCAGATCTAACATTTATTTAGCAAAGCGTTCACTTTACTTAGCTGTAGATGTGTATTAGTCTAATATTTTACCTCTTGTAATCCAATGCCAGGCTTGAAAGCAGTCAGGGAAATTTACCACATATGCAGAGTTTGCTTCGGTCAATACAGAACCCACCAAAAGCAAAGCCCAACTGTTCCAGCAAAGTTGCCGTAGTATAGTGATACCTAACACCAGTGATTTATGGCACTGAGAATATACTACTGACTACTTTAATGTGAAAAAGTAATTTTGGGAGTGAGCAGGCCAAATGGACCTACACCAAACCAAACCTTTACAGTATGAGTCAAATTTTCCCTGGTTAAATTCAAGCACATATCTTCTTGAACCAAGGCCAATACCATTCCACGTTGTGGCCAGCTGAGTCCTATTACAAAATTGACCACATGCAAATTCTTGGGGGTTTCCCTACATAATGTAACTTGAATGGACTAAAGTATATGTTAATAAAATTGAAGTCTTTTTATTATTTTTATTAAGAGCACTACTGCATTCAGAATATTAAAGATGAACTGCAAGTGCTTTGTGCGGACAAATACCAATAGCTAATGAAGAAATTATTAGTATAAAAGCAGTACCTATATTCAGGCTCTGCAGATTGTTACCTGTGCTGAACATGACGGCTTTGCATTGCTTAACAAATCCTCTATATTTTCTCTGGTTTTAAGCAGTTTGGATAAACTATATGCATTATTTATAGAACTAATGGAATTCTTTTATGAAAGTCAGATCTTTCAAAAAGTAATGATAGGTTTTCCTTAAGTCAGTGACCAGAATGTTTTCCAGTTTTCTGATTGTCTTGCAGAAATGAGAACGCTGCCCATGTAGTACACACAAACAGGTTCTGGCAGTGTTTAGAGTTCTTTCATGATTGTATCAGTACTAGACAGAAAATAAGTTAAAAATTGAATAATGTAGCATAGATCTGTATGTGCACATGCTCACAGTACCTAGACTGGCAAACTTCATGGCCTGAATGGGGCTCTGAACTCTTGGAAAAATTTATGGAAGCCACTTTGTATCAGTGCAAGGAAAGAGGTCACGTGTAAGCGTGGCCACAAAGCACCAGACTGGACTCTGTCCCTCGTACCTTTGCGCTTCTGCTCTCACCTGGACCCTGAAAGGGTGTGGACATTTGTGCACACGCCGAGGCCAGGAAGAAATGTCATGCACTTTTATGGGACAAGTTTAGAGCTGGTGATATGATGACGTTATAAATGCCTGTTTCTTTGGTTTTCCTATTTAATGCATTGTGTGTGACCAGATGTACTTTGCTAAATCACTGCTTGACAGTAAGGAGAATGGAAAAGATGAGATAATGTGATGTATTATTGTGTTTCGACATAATTCTAAGCTTCGAAGTGATCAGTGCAGTGTTTTAAAATATGAACAATGTCTTACATCCAGCATAATTCTGCTCTGGGCATATTTTAAATGAGAGATCTGTCTTACCGGGCTCTTTAATGACAGAAAATCACCGTTTCACAGTTTTCCGAGTGCTCTGTCTTGCTTAATGTATTAAGTAGAAGGAACAAGCTCAAAGAATGGGAAGAAGGTTGCACTGTGAATGTTTATACTTATCAAAGAAATTAATTGCTTGAATAAGTCGTCTTCAAAAAGTTGAGATATTTTTAGATGGACCTGTTCTACAGCACAGAAACAAGACATATATCAGAGAGAGTTTCTTCCACAGTTGCGTATGAAAAGTATCAAAACATATTAAAGTGCTGATACTAGATTTACTCACCCTTAAAAAAACATTCCTTGTCTTAATGCAAATGAAACAGATATACTAAATGTTAAATGCTGCAGAAATAACTACAGAATATGGGAATAATACAGAAGTGTCAAACAAGGACTAGAATAGCAGTTATGTGGAAAATATTTTTGATTTTACATAAATCTGTCAAAAACATGACATTTGAATAGTAAAAATATTCTAAAATATACAAAACTAAATATTAGAAAATAAAATCTATTTTGAAATGCCTATAGCATGTAGTCAGTACCCTAATAAGTAAAGGAATTTGAATTCAGTTAAATTCTTATCTCCTATTATGGGGGACCAGCATAGATTATTTCACTAAGCAAAGCAGGCACTCTGAATTAGATGCATGGAATGTATAAGCTAGCAGCAGCTCTAAATGTGGGCCAAAGAGCTGTCAGGGTTTCCAAACGATTCTTTCATAGTAGTACTTCTGATTCCTTAGTTTCTAATACATTTAAAAATAAGCTACATAACTTATTTTTATAGTGCCAGGAACTTTTCAAATAGAACCAGTGCAAAAGCATTACTGAGCTGCTGGAAATTTTAAATAATTCTTTGTAAATGCCCTAGGTTAATTTAGATCTCTGAAAACACATTAGGAAATTAAGCTGTAATGTGAGCTAATTCAAATTTTAATTTGGCAAAAAGAATGATCCAGTCACATAGTTAATGTAAATAAGAAGCATAACACAGAGAAATTAATGAGGTTTCCTTTCGTTGAATCTTAAAGGAGGCAGATAATTAGCTTCTTTTGTTATTATTGCTGTAGAATGTGGTATTGTCTTCGAGGTGTAAAGTAACTGCTGCTTGCAAAATGATGCGTTCATTTGTCTTTTCCTAATAGTTATTTACATTAAACTCTTGCAGGATGAGGCAGCTCAGCCACTGAATCTCTCAGCCCGACCCAAAACAGCCGAACCTGTCAAATCCCCAACATCTCCAACGCAGAATCTCTTCCCAGCCAGCAAAAGCAGTCCAGTGACAGTGACGAACAAGAGTGGCATCCCCAGCCCGCTCAGTGGATCTCTGGGAAGAGGATCCTCTTTAGGTAAATAATCTGTCCTGGGGGAAGGAGAAAATAGACAAGTTTTCTGCATGAAATCCCAGCCTGAGCACACTGAATTCGGAATTAAGTAGATACTCGGGACTACATTTCTGTTTAAAATGAAAAAAAAAAAAAGTTACAGTGAAGATTTTCAAAGAGTGCTTGGTTGCCAAAGTTTTACAGGAGTATCTGAAAAGATGTGTGTGAGAAATACAGGAAAGAAATACATAATGTAGGAAATACGTACAAATATACACACAAAAGTAAATAAAGATAGATATATATAAAACTTGTAAAACGGGTTTGTATGCATATCTCTCCTAAAGGCATCTACTGGGTGTACACACACAAAGTTAACTTTTGAATTTTGACTTCTGGATCAAAAAAATGAAAAACTATCTTTGCATGCACATAGACCCTCACCAGATACTAGATAGAATTTTTTTTTTTTTAAATAAAGATGGAAAGGCATCAGTCCAACCAATTTATGCTATTATTTGATCATGTTTTTATTATTTGATCATATGTTTATTATTTGTTCACCCATCTGTCAGGATTTTGTTGGTTCATATGGTCGCAAGCAGGCAATTTTTGACCTCTGTTCAAGATTCTTTAAGCTTATTAAGTGATGAAACAAAATTGATCTGAAAACTATGTATGACGACTACTTTAACCAGTCAAGAAACAGAATCAAGAGCTGCAAAATGTAGATGATCAGCCCTAAAGTTCAAATAGTAAATTTTAACAGTGACTAAATACTTACTACAGACCACTTATTCACAATCTGTAGCTCAAGTGTACTTGTAAAATATATAGAAACACTTGTGAATAATGAATAGATACGTTAAATACATATATTAAATATATAAAAATTATGGGGTTTTTTTCCACTCCCAAACACTTTGGAACATCATGATCTCTGAAATATATTTTCTGCAACCAGCTAGATACTCCACCTGTCAATTTATTTGCAATTATCACTGCACTGTCTTACAGTAGAAAGTGAAATATCAATCTGAAGTCATAGACCATTCAAGAGAAAGGACCACAGAAGACAGATAGTGCCGAAGTTATAAATATTTTTCATGTAAAGTCATAAAAAAATTTTTGTCTCAATCCTTAAGTAAAAAAAAAGACACAAAGACATTACCAAAAATCAGCAAGCTGTGTAAGAGCTTTTGCTACCCTTTTTACAATAAATTTAGATGATGAGGAATATAAATCACTTTAAAAATCATCTAAATATTGTTCCCAACTTCTTTAGGGTCCAGAATGGAACTTAGTTGCTGAAACAGTTCAGAACATTGGAAATTTTTCCCAGCAAGAATGCTTTTTCTCTAATACATAATTTTTATTTTGGAGAGGAAAACACCAGTCCCTCTAGAACATCACAGTCTGCATCCCTTCTTAGGCTGTAGTATTAAATTAACCATTTGGTTCCCCAGATAAATTGTCATATATCTGTAATCATTTTTATTTTCAAATAATTCAGGGTCCTTCAAGTTTGAATTTGCTGTATTGTACTCAGCTGAACTTCAGTGAAATGAAAAGAATATAAAAATTATCTTTGAAGGTTAATTCCAAATCTTAGCCTGTTTGGGAATTTTGGTTGTTGTTTTTGATTTTGTTATTGGTTTGTTTTTCTTTTTCTTTTTCTTTTTTTTTTTTCTTTTAGTAGTAGACTGTCCATAAGTGAAAAAATCTAGGAAATTCAGAGCTGTTATAAAAGACATTTGCTGGTCAGGCAGATGCACAGGTCACACACAAACTGTGATTGCTCAAAACTCCCAAGCTAGAATATATATACATATATATGTATATATATATATATATATGCACAAACCTATCCATGTGCAGCATTGATAATAATTCCATGTAGGAGCAGATGGATCACAGTTTTATCTTAACAACAAAAAAACAAACAGTCACAAAATAATTGCTGTCTTTTTCTCTTAAATCCAAAACTGTGTCTACTCGTCTTCATGAATGCGTTGTAAGATGTAACAGGAATGTCTGCCTGAGTTTGATGCTTGTTTAAAAATTTCTTCCTGTTCAGAGTGATAGAAAGAAAGCTATTTTTTCTCTACTGATTTAGAGATTTATACTCATGTTATGGTGATAATGAACTTTCTTCCCAGAAAGTAAATGTGAGTGCTCTTTCTGAAAGGGAAATCCAAATGTCTAGAGTGGAGGTTCTCTCTATCAAGAAATTCTAGGAACTGACATAGATTTTCATGGCCAAGAAAATGAGATTTTTTTCCTTTGTTCATTTTATTAATTGTTTTTAATACCTCAAAGGCTTCCAGTTTAAGCCTCAGAATACTCTTGTCTTAAACACATATTTAAAATTGAGTCCATGAGTGTGCTCAGGTAGCTCTGTATCAGGCTATCCCAAGACCTCAATGGTTGTATTTCTAACAACAAAAGAAGTGCAGGAGTTTATCGATCACTCCAGTGGAGTAATTCAGCCTTCAAACGGGCAACAATTGTCACTCCTCCTTCTGCAGATGTTGTTTGGGCGCAGCTCTTAGAGTGTGAGAGCAGAGTTCTTAACCCGCATTCCAATTTGGATAATTACCTAAATAAAATGTGTTCTCTGTTTATAGATATCCTTTCCAGTCTTAATTCACCTGCCCTATTTGGGGACCAGGACACAGTAATGAAAGCCATTCAGGAGGCTCGAAAAATGAGAGAGCAAATCCAAAGGGAACAGCAGCAGCAACAGCAGCCTCATGGTGTTGATGGAAAATTGCCCTCCATGAATAACATGGGTCTAAACAACTGCAGGAATGAAAAGGTAATGTCTTCTATTTCCCCACAGTCTGTCACTCACTCTTCTCTTCCTTGCAAAATAGCTCCTTATTTTTATAAGAAATTTCTTTTTAGAGTTTTAGCCATCTCTGATTTGATGTTAAATACACCTTTTCACTTTGCAGTGCTGTGCTGCAAACTTCTCTAGGTTCACATGACAGCATTCAGAGTCCTGTGCATGCATGTGAGGAAGCTGTAAGCATGCACATAGAAACATGGAAAAGGGGTTGGTTGAAGCTTCCATTGTTCATGGTCACTAGATTTTGAATTGTGCTTTTGAGAATGGTTGGACTGATAAATACTGCAAAAAGGCAGGTTCTGTACTAGCATGTACTAGTATTACAATGCCAGTGCATGAATTTGAGTCTGCTCAAATCTGTGGTTCAGGTGAAACAAAGTACTTCGGCTCAAAACACTTGCATTTGGCTCTCAGTTGCAGTGGGAAATTGGAGATCAAAATTATTTGTTGAATCTTCAGTGTTGAATCACTGAAATGAGATGGCACACTAGAGTGAAAGGTAGAAAGTGTTGGGATAATGGGACCAGCACTGGGCTGAGTAGGACGTGATCCAGCTTACACAATAGCAACCTGGGAACATATCAGAAAGGTAAGGAACTGTTCCTATCACACTTTCTCTAAGGACCAGTCAGAGGACAAAGAAGATTCTTGGAAAATTCTTTGTACTCCGTTTTCCCATTCTGTGGCCTTTCTGAGGTCTTCAGGATCTGCTCCAGCAGCAGGTCTCTGTATGTACACCAGGGCAAGAGAGCAGTGGATCTGGTAACTGGCTGAGATAAAAGGCAGCCCTTTGGATGGAGAATGCTTTTCTGTTAGCTTTGCTAGAGGTGCCACGTGCTGCAAAAAATACAGCGCGCAAGTCACTTTTCACCACCGACACAAAATCAGTTTCAGGCCGCAATACTTATTCCAGTTAACTAGAAAGGGAAAAGCATTATCCCAGTAATCACCAGGGCTTTGGCAAATAGAACGGTTACAATGCAGTTTAGTAATGACTGGAAAGAAAACTGACGCATTAATTAGCCCATACAGCAACCAGTGCAGACTATTTGTTAAAACACTCCAGAACAACAGGTAGTTCCAGTGCCTATAAAAATTCTGTGATTCTCTCTATCAGAGGGTAGGGTAGGTTCTTTGTTTCTTGGGTGAGGGAGGGGAGATCATACTGTACAGGACTAACAGGAGTTTTGAGTCCAGCTGGAGTATAAGACTTAGCAGAATATTAACTGTAACTTAAATGATGAATTTGATGATACTCTGATCTTCTCTCAACCCACAAGGGAGTGTCTGGTGAGTGTTTTGGAGCAAGGCACAGGCAGGCAAAGAAATGTCATAAAGAGACCCATTAAAGATTGATACACACCTTTTAATTATATTCTCTATTTTTGCTTGATAGTTTCTTTATGGTACTCAAAACAAGAGAAAAGCTTAGTACCTGTTAAAAAAGATTTGTTAAAATGTTGCCACACAGGATAAACAATGCCTTTCCAAGTCAGATTCAGTGTCTAATAAATATATGTGCCTGCTAGTATTAGTTTAAATGTCATAATTGAAAACCTCATTTAATACAAGTTGATAATATGAAAAAAAAGATAGAAATTAATAACTGATCAAGCAGGCCATATTCAGACAACACTCTAATTGTAAAGTCAGTGTTTGTCTTAACTAATCAAGAGGCAGGATACGAAAGCCCAGGTTATAAAAATAAAATAAATGTCACATATATGATCAGTATTAAGAGTTTATAAAATTATGCTTATTTTAAAATTTATTTTATGAGTTTCAGTGGCTTGACATTTAAAAATATCTAATATGCTATAAGGGCTATTAAAAGAATTCTTAACATTTGATTTCACTTTGAAAATAAGTATAAAAATGGCATCCACTTACTTAGTCTCTTCCCTGCGTATTTTCAGCATCATGTTTATGTCTTATATTCGATATAGCAGGTCCCTATTTAATCGTTCACCCTTTAAAGCAGAGTCAGTAAATATTTCAGTGAATAATCCAAAATTTCTATTTTGTGCTGGTTACTAGCAATACACAGATTGATGCACAGCTTCCAGATTGAGGTTATACATCAGGCAGTTGGAGGAAAAAAATTTTTTTTTCTTTTACTTGCAAATATAGCAGAGTGAATCGGAGCTCTTTAACAGATACAAACAACATCATTCTCAAATGCCAGCTTTTATGAGGAGGGTTTTCATGGTAGCACTTGCAACTTTTAAAACCTAAGAATAAAACAGCAGCAGGGAAATCTGTTGTTAAGTCTCTCAGTGAGCCTATGTAATCCTGCTGGGTTTCTTTATTGCAGCAGGTACTACAGAACCATTAAGGCAGGAAAAGGTTGCAGTATGTGCTCTGGTTTTACCTCTGGTGTGCTGGTCTGTTACCCTCGCTTCATAGATGTGAGAAAAGGCAGGGGTTGCAAAAGGACAGGATATAAATCTGTCATTTGCAATGGTGGTATAACCCCACTCTTGTCCCAAAGAAAATAAAAGTATTAATTCTCTCATGAATACTAAGAAAATGTATTTATATTTTATAGCAAGTATAAAATACATTAAAACCAGAAGCATCCTTTGCACAAACAGAATTCTAGAACACTCTCCTTTTCCCTTTCACCCTCTGCCTTTCAATTTTTACATTATGATATACTTCTTTTACTCTAAAAATGATGGGCAGGATGATCAAAATGGAGGTGGGGGAGCAGGAAGGCTGGATCACTTCAATTAGAGAAATATAATTTTGAAATAATTGTATGCCAAGAAAACTGCGTATAGTTTCTGTCATAATCCCAGTGAAGCTTTGATAACAGTTGCAATTTTGGATTGGTTTCTTTTGAAGAATCAGAACCCTGTGTTTTCAGGACCAAATTTTCAGAAATTGGCTTCAGGTAATTAGACTTGTAGAAATGAGTAGCTGGAAGCTGGCACCAGAAAAAGATGACAAATTAATTGCCTGCAGCTGGTTTAAAAAAAGCTATTGAGTTCTGGTCAGTTACTGGTCTTCAAGTTCAGATAGTTGGTAATAGTTTGTTGTGCAAATGATTGCGCTCACAAAATTATGTACATAACTTCAAAGCCTGGGCTTAGGCCTTTTTGAAAATGCGTCATTTAAATCTCAGAAAGCTTTGTATTTGGTTGCAGACACAGAATTGAAAATTGCCTGTGTTCATATTCTGCTGTTCAAAAAAAAAAAAAAAAAATCTACAAAGCTTTAAAAGTGCTCACAGAGATTCACTCATCAGAAAGACCAAAACAAAAACATGCAGCACTCTGGGACAGCCCAACTTTGTCATTTGCCAAAGCATTAAGGTTATACTTCTGAGATGATAGCATCCTGTGGAGTTATTTGGGTCTGTGTGCTGCTGTGGGTCAGAATAGGCAGGTAAGCATCACGCAGCTGCTCACTTGCTCCTGTCAGTGGGATGGGGAGGAGAGTTGAAGGGGTAAAATTCGAAAATTTGTGGGTTGATTGGTATAGTTTAATGGGTATAGCAAAAGCTGTGCATGTAAGCAAAGTAAAACAGGGAATTAATTGACTACTCCCCATTGCCAGGCAGATGTTTAGCCATTCCCAGGAAAGCAGGGCCTCAGCACAAATAAGTAACATGGGAAGATAAATGTCAACACTCCAAATGTTTCCTCTTCCCCCTTCTTCCCCCAGATTTTATTGCTGAGTGTGATGTCCTATGGTGTGGAACATCCCTTTGGCCAGTTGGGGTCAGCTGGCCTGGCTCTGTCCCACTCTCAATGCTTGGCACACCCCCAGCCTCCTCCCTGGCAGAGCAGCATCAAAACCAAAAAGGTCTCTCTGTAGAAGCCCAGTTTGGCAATAGGTGAAACATCCCTGGGTTATCCAGCACTGCTTCGGTCACAAATCCTAAACCCAGCACCATGTGAACTATATTTAACTCTGAGCCTAAACCAGTACAATGCACATGAGGCAAAATAATCGCCATAACAGAGTTGAATTTCTCTGTTCCACCTCAGGTAGAGCAAAAAACTCAGGTGTGGTCTGACTGAGAAAAGGGAAGAATAATGGTGTCAGTAATTTTACAGAGTAAACAGACACTAGGGAAGGGAGGAGAGTTAGGAAAATGAAGAAAATAATCTACAGAGCTTTTACTCTGTGATAGAAGCAAAAGTAAAATCATACCAGAAAATCATCTTTGTTTAGAGGATATGACTTTTTTCCAGTCAAGCCATGTTCACCTTCAGCAAAAAAGAGTGCTTAAACAAAATCTGCATTGCTTCAGCTACTTGTATTTATTTTAGTATTTCAAACTACCGTCATTGCCTAGAAGATTTGCTTTGATTTAAGGCTTTAAATGAATCTGAAAATGTTATATAATTTATAAGATAACTGACATTATTTTAAAAAGAATCAGATCCTAACTTTTTCATACATAAAGCAGGAAAATGCTGACAAAGATGCTTCAGAAAATCTTTGTATAAAAAATACAGGTAGAACTGTGATTGGAGAAAAATATATGAAGTCAAGATAGAATAAATACAAAATCGATAATCACAACATATTTGTATCCCTACATCCCTATTTACTTACCATGAAGCATATTTATTGAGATCTGAGAGTAAGCAGATTTTTATACAACCTTTTTATGTTTGTATTCCATTCTTACTCTTTCGTAGATTTTCAGACAACTGTGTATTTGCAGTAGGAAAGCAAAATTAGACCCCAAAATAAATGACATGAGTCATTGCCTACTTCCTGGGAATTATGGTACTTTAGCACCTCTTCTAATGAGCCTTTTATTCCTTTCTTATCTCTAAATCAAAGTTTCACAAGTTGAATCCACATAATTTCTCCTAAGATAGACCACAGTTTTTGTGCAAAATGTGTACATTCTTAAAAACGTGTATTATTCACCCCTGGAGATATTACAGTCTATTGATCAAATCCATATTTAGGCGCTTGGATTTGACTTGATAAGCCATAACGACCCCTTTGGAGGTGTTCCGCTCTGCTGTATTTAGGGACTGTTAAGTATGTGGATTATTGAGACAATAGAGTGTAACAACTCCTCTGGAGCTGTTACACTTCATCATGTATATGAAGCTCCTGCACGTATGTACAAACTTGGCCTGATAGAAACACTTCAGGAAGTCTTTGTAGGAAAAGTCACTAGTCATGCATAATCTCCTTTTGGCTGCCTACAGCCCTGCAATGGCTCCAGCTTTGTACTGCTTTTTTTTTTTTTTTTTCCTAAAGGCAAGCAATGCTGCATTATGCTGCCATCAGTTTTTTGCCAGCTTTTTTCTCCCCATACATTCAGCATCAGAGTCAGAACAACTGCAGTGGCAGGAGTCACACTGTCTGTTCTGCATGTGCAGGAGATTTCTCGGACAATCACAAAGAGAATCACCTTGATACAGGCATCCTTGCCATTAGTCATTTCTCAACTCTGTTAAAAAACCCCAAACGCATAGTTAAGCAAATACTTTTCCAGTTCATTCTGCATGCAATTCTCTTTTTGCTTTAACTGAAAGGAGTCCTGACCACCCTTAAATTTGGAACATAAATTAATTGGTCATAAGGGCCTTGTGGATTTCTTATAAATCTTTATGAATATGTGGTTTAGATTTGCAGGTAGTGATCTCTTCTAATTTCCTTTTTTCTTTTAAGAAAAACTTGTATTTTCTTTTTTTTTTCCCTTTAGTTTCTTTTATCAGACTATTTGTACCTGGAAAATAAGAGGTCAGTGCTTAGATTTCAGTCTTCTGTGAGACATGACAGAAACTGTAAGCATTTTCAATTGGAGCCATATTTCTTTTGGTTAAGTCTTAGTTCTACTTGTAATTAAAAGGTGAGTACCTAATAATTAGGCAAAAAGAAAAGAAAAAGGATAGCAGTAACAACAGGAGATGACCAGTTTTGCAAAGTTATTACTTTTTCTATGGTGTTGTCTCCACAGTCATTGTAGCAAGTTCTGTTCTCGCTGTAATTTGAGAAAGGTCCTGTCCCCAACAGCTCACACTTAGGTATAATGTAATTTAAGTATTTAGATTCTATAATAGAAAATCTAGAACTGTATAGAAAGGGAAAAAAGAAAGACATTGATTTACTTGCGGAACTGTTAGTGTGGTCTCACTTTCTTGCAAGAATATAGGCAATTTATTCAACTCAGTGGGAGTGTATTCCATCTGTCTAATGAAGACTCTGATTTCTACAAAGAGGCACTGCAAAGTGTTTTTTCCTGAGTACGTCATCCTGCTCAGCCAACAAACCTTTCCCTGGGGACTTTCTGGGACGTAGAAGGACACGTTGCATAGAGACAACCTCTTTGCAGATCCATCATTTTAGAACAGATAAGTGACAGGTCTAAGTTAAACGCCCTGGAATAGGGAAAAGTTTCAAATACAAATCCCAGCAGTTCCTCATACTTCTTACTAAACAAATGTCCTTTATACTTGACTGTGAATCTGCTCAATTTAGTAATCTACTTGTGGCTGTACATAATATATGTAAGCTATAACTTTTTTTTTTTACATTGGGTGTTCAAAGTTAATTTCCTAAAGCCATATTTGGACAGCAGCATTTTAATCTGAAAAATCTTTATTAAAGAAAAAGAAAAAAGTAAAAAAAAAAAGTTTGTTCTAAAAATTTTTGAAACTGCAATAATTTTGCAGTTTCCCTTTTAGGCTTAGGGCTTATCCTAGCTACATGAAACATGTGTCTTCATTTTATACCCATTGTAATATTTCCTTAATAATTTTGAAAGAAAAATAGTGACTGGGGTTAAAATTTTTTGAAGCGGTTGCAATGCAGGAGCCTAAGTCCCACTGAACTAGCTCTGAAAATTTTACCCCAAGGCAGACAAGCAGATTTGTGGCTGCGTACACAGTAACAGCCTATTTTCAGTGGAATTCAGCAGTTTTGTATCCTTCTCCAGCTCTTTTTATGATAATTTGGACAATTCAGAACTTCAGCTGATGTAATACTGCCCCCTTTTATTAGAACTGGAAAACATGCTGGACCTCGAACGTTTAGTTTTGTAGCTGGAGAAATTCTGTTTATTTATGCTGTTGCTTCCAATATTTGAATTTTCATGCCAAGATAAGATAAAGCATGACATCCATATGCATTTATAACAATGAATGGGGGGAAAATAGTAATGATTCCAAGCAACATATTTTTTCAGGGTGTATTGTGTGTGTTATGACTGGGCTTCCTAGGCAGCATCTCCCTTCAGGGAATTCCCTGCTATTTTTTTAAGAAGTTCAAGGTGTAGATGATCTCTGCTTTTGTATGAATGTCATATGTGTTTGCATTGGTTTTCTAAATCAGTGTATTTAGGGGCACACTAAGCTATGTAATTTTTGTTTTTCTATTGTGAGTTCTGATCAGGAATTAGATGCATCTTTGAATAGCTAAATGGTTTTAATATCTCTCAGACACAGGTAGATATTGCAATGGATTTATGCTTTGCCATTAGAACTTTCAGTGTAATTCAGGATTAAATTCAAAGCTGAGCATCTTGGACAAAAAAATCCCTGTGTCTCCAACCATATCTTTAAAGCAGAAATGTTTCAATTATAAACTCAGAAGGAAAACAACTAATCTGACTTTGGATATAACCCCGAAGCCTGTAATGTATCACTAGCTTTTGTAGATATCCCAGGAAATAAAACCAGTTCAGACATTGTACCCATACTCAGAGAAATGTTTGACCTGATCTCTATCTGTGTAGTGAGAAAGGTGATGGAAGCTGTAACTGCTCGTGCACAGAGGGGTCAAACACAGCCCTCACACTGGTACTCAGGTTCTGAGAGTTATGGGAGCAAAATACCAGTGCTAACATTAGCCCCTGCAGAAGAACACAGCCCCATTATCGAGGCCAGGTTTGTAATGGGAACCAGGTGCAGAAGGCTGTGGGTATGAAATCTTGTCAAGTCTGTTCCTCCAACCCCAGAGATAGAAATATTAAAGCTGCTCATGAATCCTTAACTTTCTGTCCGTGCGTAACATATGATGCAGCCTTTAATTGATCACATGCTCTTGCTCAAATGTTATTTACACCTATGTAGTCACACTCATGCCTATCAATGCACCTACTAAATTTTTTTGTTCAGGTTTACTTTGTATGCTGTGTGTAGAAAGACAGACAAATAATGTATTTGAAATTTGCACATTAAAAATACATGTTCACTGAAACTGTGCAACTGACAGGGAAAAGACAAAAAGAAACAGTGCAAAATCTCTGGCATATGTAGGTCATCTAAATTTGCAGATAATTTAGCTTTGGTGACAGCTTATGGATCCAGTTTACACCTACTGAAGAATTTGCTGTGTGACCTTTGTTTTTAAACACTTCGCTCAATTACCTTACTTTCCAAAATCGTCTTTATAAAATCGGTAGTTTGTGCATTTCAGTTCCAATGTATTAGATGTACAGTTAAATGCTTAGTCCCTCAAGTCATGTAGAGGCTGAATAAAATAAAGTCTAAGTTATTTTTTCTCTTGATTAAATTATCAAAATTAATTGAGTGAAAAATATGCAATCTTTGCAAACTATAAATCATGGAAGTTTTACTGGACCATAAATTTAAAAAAAAAAAGTTTGACCAGCACAATAGTGATGTACATAGGTAAGAAAATAAAATAGATATACCTAGACATAAACAACCTACATGAAATATTATTATTTGAATAACTATATACACATATATAGAGAGGCATACATAGATAAACACACACACACACACTGCAGAGAGGAGAAACTTCCCATATTAGGTGAACTTTTAAAGTTTTTCATGCCCTCAGTTCAATCCCAAGAGCACTATGTAACAAAATACTCCTTTCAGGAAAGAAATCAGCACAAACTTTTGGTATCAAGAGCTATTTTTGCATTTGATTATTGGCTGCTAGAGGTTTTGCTGCTACCTGTGCTTAGCAGTATCCTTGCTAAACACAGTTATGATTTTTTATTTCTGCTGTCAGGGTTACTTGAAGGGATTGCCTATCTCCAGGTTTTAAACCAAATTAATGAGAGTATTAATTAAAATGATGATGATGGTAATTGTAATAATGGGGACTTGCCCTCTTTCTTCTACTGCCCTTCCAGCTCAAGAAAAAAAATGCCAAATACACTGTTTTTTCCCTTGCATGGGGTATTTCATGTGGAAAGGATACAAACTTTGCCCCATTTCGGTTGTCTCCCTTAAATTTTGGAGCAACTGAAAATTCAAAAGGAACAGAATTAGATTGAAACATGTCTCAAGGATGTGTTGAAAAATTTGCACAAACCAACAAGGATATTTTTTTTCCAAAAGATGATGTTCTGCCATAAAGGATAGTGTCTTTCTGATGACTGTAACAGCATAATGATCTTCTTATATACAATACATTTCCCGAGCTACTCAGGGGAATTTACAGATATATACCGAAATTTATTCTGTGTTTTTATTATGCTTCTCCACAAAACAATAAAGATAGGTTGAAAATTATTGTTCAAGAGTAAATTTGCTAGGACAGGAATATATTCATTGATTTAAATTGTGGGTCAGAATGGCAGCTGCACAATCCTATCATATCACTTCCTCAATTGTCCTGAGAACTACAGAATACATTTGCATATTATTTCACACTTAGATACAAGCAGAGACATCCGCAAAAGTTACTGCCATTTTTTTCCAGGCTCTGTGTGTTCCTCTAAGCAAATTTGCTACACCAAATGCATTGCCAATATAACTCTCTACTGCAGCAGATAAAGTACAGCAAGGATAAATTTGGATTGCTTTCCCTGATACTTCATTACTTTCTAAAATTAAAAATGTCTCCTGTTTCTCAAGTGTCATTAGGCTGCATCAATAGGTATGATAAATTCAAATACACTCCCTGTTGTTTAGGGATATTTACTAAGCTGCCTGTTTGTGGGATTATACAATACTTTTTGCTGGCTTAACTGTTCTGCTTCAATCAAAAGAATAAGTGTGCTAACAGGTAAAATTGCATTCTTTTATCTCTTGGAAAGACTTGAGCCAATAATGCAAAACAGTGTTTGCAAGTGTTTGTTTGAAATCTGATTAATGGAGTTTGACCATGCTTAGTCCTTCCTTTGTTTCTTTTCACAAATATTCATGCAAACGGGGTTTTATTTCTATGAGTGTATTTACATATGAACATGGACATTTGTGCAAAATTAGGCATTTGCAAATTTGCCCAAATTGCTCAACCGCTCTCAGTAAGAAATGGAGGCTTTGATGCAGCACCCACTGACCAAATGAGGAATGCAGTATCAGGGAGATCTTCCAGCCCCTGATAAAGTGTCAATGCTAATTATAGATCTTTACAGCAGCTCCCTGAACTCTGCAGCAATTTAATCTAGGGCTGCTGAAGGCCTTGCTGCACTATCCCTTACCACTGCCATCTTTTCCTACCAATGGTATGCCAGAGGCAGATTCATTAGTTTTTCTGTGGTGTTGAGGCTTTTGGATGCAAGAGTTGATAGATTGAAGTAAAAGCTTTACATTACCTAGGAGGTCTTTGGGCTGAGAGAATTCCCTGTTGCTTTTTTTTTTTTTTTTAATTTTTCAGGTAATTTAAGGCAAAGTTGCAATACTTATTGTTGAGTCAGGCATTGAAACAATGTCATTTGTCTCAGGTGACCAACTACAGCATAAATCAGAAGTAGGAAACTATTGAGCATTTACGTGCATAGTTCTTGCAGAGCTTTAAAAACTTAGATTGTTAAAACACTGACACTCACCCATGTACAGAAATTGCTGAACCTCCAGGGGTAGTTTGAAAAGATAAGAAATACTCTAATTTCTGGATAAAATGTTCACTGCACAAAGCTTGTTCATCTCTAGTCACACAATACTAACTCCACAAACACGTCTATCTCAATTAGAAATGTGTAACAGGGTAATAAATGATACTCAGCATCAGATTGCTCGTATTAAAATCTTGTTCACATCATAGTAAGCTGTTATAACACTACTTAAAACCTAAACTATGCCTAACCCACAAGCTGAAATTGCCCAGCTTACATCCTGAAAATCCACAGACAACATTAATTTCCCACTATTTCACTTTTATGTCTGTGGCCTCTAACAGGTTGCAAATGCTTCTAGAAGAAAGGCTAGAAAAACATATCAAATTTCTGCTCTCTTCCACTTGCTGACATTCATTAACTGAGGGAGAACATCGAGACAAGGTTTTGGAAAGATCTCCTCTCTACTTCCACCCGTTCCAAAGCAATTTATTAAACAGCCAGTAAGAGAAGTGGACACTTGTGGTTTAATGTCAGGCCTGTGCTGATCAGTTGCTGGGTGCATGATTTCACTGTTGTCTTGCCAAGGGCTTCTTGACACAGCAGGCAATGTGAGCATTCCTATTTCCCTGCCATTTTCTATGAATCCTTGAGTTCAATTGTGAAGTAACAATTTCATTATGTGCCCCCTATTTGGATTAACTGTCTTTTTACATACATAGAGATTCTTACTTCGTGCATCTCACTTTTGCCTGCTTTTTCCCTTCCATTTCTAAAGCACAGGAACACTCTCTGCTGTATTTTGGATGCTGGTACATTTGTTTTACATTCTGTTTAGAAGCCATCACTGGGAGGATGTGCATTAGAGCTGTATACGAAGTGAATCACTGACACATCATGTACTGTAAAACTTCTTGGTCTGTCAGAGGTTCAGCAGTTTGCCAAAATGTATTCAGCTGCCAGCTCCCTGCCAGAATTCTGTTCCTCAAGCTCTTTGAATACTCATGAATAAGATTAGGTTGTATGGCTGCACTCTTCCTCCCAAGGGATTCCCCCTTATCAAGGGATTACCTGCATGATCTTTGCATAACTCCTGTGTTTTATTCCTCAGTGTCACACTGCAGATCACACAGTTTCATCCTAATGTCTCATTGAAGATCTGTATGCCAACTCTTAGGGCTTCCATTCAGAAATCACCCAAAACTTAGAAATAAAAGGAAGACCTTTTCCTGTAGGTCTGCTCCCACCCTCTTTCATGCAAGGTTTATTTTTCCTCTTTCACTGCAAGGAACAGTCTGAATTGGAATATTCACAGTTCTAAACTGGCCCTGTATAGACGGGGATGCCTACCAGTGTTTGCAATAACCAGCGCGCTCTGCTGTGCAGGATATCCATTCCATTTGGTCCGAAAGCCATCCGTGGTTTATCAGGATGTACTCAATAGCATGGACAGGCAAAAGTAATGAACTGCAGTACTGGAAATTTGTAGCGTATATATGAGTTATCCTGCAAGGGAAGGTGGTGAAGTGTACTCCTTGCTTGGCTTATCAAGTGATTTCTCTTTCTCCCCACCCATGCCATGTTACTGTGGTTACCATATGTTTTATAAGAACATAAAGAATCCAGTTAGAAGGGGAAAAAAGCACCCAATTTCCTGTTTTTGACCCCACTTAAGTTCCTCTAATGTAAAGCTTTTGCTATGTTAAGGATGCATCTCAGCACATGTGCCTCTGAATCAGGGACTGCATTACTTAATCATCCTTCGACTGTTATGAGATTCCAGTGCTGCAGTATTAGGAATGCTCCTAATGTGGTGCAGACTACGGTTTAGGTAGTGGAAGTCTATCATTCTCTTATCACAAGGGAGAGGGGGAAATTTTCTTGCAGTGGTTGCAGTGATCTACTAGTTTGGGTCTCCTTTCCTTTTCTGCCTGCTGCTGCTCTTCCCTGCTGCTTAACCTCACCCTGCTTTTCCTGGGGCTCTTGTAGTGTCTCATGAAAACAACACCTTCATTGCTGTTTTATGTCACATCTTAATTAACTAATAGGACAGCACGCAGTTTCCACGTTAGAATTTCCTCTTACATCTCATGCTGTGAAGAGATAGTATTATTTCACCTCTTTTTGTTATTTTGTGGGCATGTTCTCTATACAGCTGCTTTCTTGTTGCTAAATCTGCCTTGGATTTGACTTCACAACTAAGCTAAATGCTGACCATTTTCCATAAGCAAAATGCACAATTTATCACATTCTTGATTGCTTGGAGTAGCAAAGGAATGGAGATAAAATTGAAAACTTCATTGTGAGTTATCAGTCACATTTTTTTTCTTTAATAATTCTATTTTGTAACTGATGACAGAACTCATTTAGGATCAGACCATTTTAGGCCGTGCTTTGATACAAACCAAAGCAGTTATAGCTCCTGAGATGAAGATCTTTAATAGATTTGAAAGGCAAGAGCTATCTCAGTCCAGCGCGTTGCCTCTACAGTGCAAAGAGATTCTCAGCAACTTTAGCTGCAGCTCACTGCCTGCTCAAGGATGTAACTATCTGAGCAATTCTGCTGTAAAAGCTGCAAAAGCTTTGAAAACAGAAGCTTCCCCTTTTATTAAACTGAAACAATTTACTGTTTGATTTTTCAGCATGAGCCCACAAATAGCTGAATCAGAAGTTTTAAAGTGTTGTGGACTGTCTGTGGGGACCAGCAGGTCAGAGGGTGAGGGATGGGACAGAACTTCATTCCTGCATACCATGTCACTGAAAATGCCCTTTGAATGTATTTCAGGGTAGGAAACGAGAGTAAGGGAGAGCATAGACAGCAATGTGAAGATCTTATAGTTTAAATGGTGGATTTACAACCAGATAGCTCCAGAGTATATAGCTCTTTCCTTCTTTTTGGCATCATCCCTTTCAGTTCTCCCAATATATAATCATTTGAAATTCCTCTTAAGTCTCTGTTTCTAAACCCTAAGAAGCAGCAAACCTGAGCCTTGCTGTTTGCATTCTTCTGATATCAAAGCCTCCTATCCCAGTGGGGCCCTTAGCCATAGGAGAGGTTTGAGGGAGGAGGAAGAGATGTTTTTCCTTCTCAGCTGCTGCACCAGATTGGAGGGTGGGGAGGGGAGAGGGAGCAGACATAGTTTTTAATATTCAAAATGGAGGCTGGGATGTGACTGATGTCTGAGCCTGATGTGCTGCTGCTTGTCACTGTTTCCTGTAGCTGATGTGACAGTGGGGTTGGAGCCGGGTGGAGGTTGGTACCTGGTGATGAAGAGTGCCCATCCTCTCAGGGAGTCAGGGAGAGCCTTGGTTAGCCTGTTTTTGCAGAAGTTCATACCCCAGAGATATCTCGTACTACAAAGCAAGCAGCACAAAGATATTTTTCTTTACGTTTAAAAACCTGTGTTACAGATTTTCAGGAAGTATTTATTTATTCTTCAAATTAGCTGAGCAGCAGAATTAGATAAACAGAGATGGATTTAGAGATCAGCACAATGCAGCAAGATTAAAAAACCCTTTCCATCTGAATTAATGAATTTCAGACTGCTTTTCATAAACTAGTTTTTCAGAAGTCATCTGTGAAGCCTCGTATAAAGTATTTTTAAAGGTAACTTAATGGGATGGAGAAAAGGTTTAAAATTATCTACAGGGGCTGTTGCAGGAGATATTAAATATTGATTTATCTTGGAGTAAGAATCATACTAAAGAGTGAGGCTTGTAGTCAGATCAATTTATCTGGAATACAAACTATATGGCTGTATTTAGTACAATGTCAACATGAATCTTAAACAAGTAGATGTGAAAGGTTGATCATTTAATCTAAATCAATTGGCTTTCCACAACTTCAATTAAAAAAGAAATCTGAACAGTTCAAACTGCTCCTAAATGCTTCAGGTGGTTTATCTTCAAAAATATTTCATTTAGTCAGTCATGCTATATCATAATGCTCCTCTGTGCATTTTGTTGTAACTAGGCACAAAGATACACAGTCCAAGACTTTCCAAAATCTTGAGTTTTTAATACTCCAAACTCTCTTGAAATCCCAATGTAAATCGTTCAAGTAATCTGGCAAATAACACTGCAAGCAATTTTCTGCTACTTGCCACTGCTATTGCACTGCCAAGCTTTTGGTCATAATGTGAAAGTTGGCTCAGATTGTCCTTAACCACCTAAAACTGATTATGCTCCGTTTTCAGGCATTAACAGATACCAGTATGCCAGCTAGTGGTACCGGCTAAAACATTTCTAAGTATGTAGAAGAGTACATAGGTCTTCGGTAGGAAATCCTTTACCCAAATGTGACATTAAAGCAGGACGTCTCAGATAATTTAAGTGTTACATTTGCTTTTGTTTGTACTGTTTTCTTTAAACATATTCATTAGAAAAGAGCAGAGCCTTTAATGTTCCATGACTGAAAAATCCATCAAGCAGATTTATGGCAGGGGCAGTGTGGCATAACAGCCGGTGGACTGGCCTAATGTGCAGAAGTCCTGGGTTCAGCTCTCAGCTTAATCATTGACTTTCTGGGTAACCAGAAGATAATAATTTCCCCTCTCTGTGCCTGAAGATCCAGTTACCAACCTCCATTTTAAAATTATTTGGGTACTACTAATGAGCAGTGGTAAGTATTGCAATTGTCTACATATATCATAGTAAAAAGCTCCAAAATACTGATTGCTTCCCCAGAACAGTATTGTTCTCTCTCCTGTGAGACAGAGCTATAAAACACGATCACAGTTATAAAGTATACAAGTATACAAAGGAGTAAGGAAAGTATGAGACAGGAAATTCCCTCTTACTCACAGATTGTATTTGTCCACAGAACAGCAAAGAATCTTCCACTGGAATGAGGTGCTGGAATGTTCCTTCAGTGAATTGCACGAACTTTTCCATATATGTCAACTAGCGCGGGTGAATAGGGATAGTGGGAAAGAGAGAAAAAGTGCATTTTAAATGCAGAGAGATGTAGTAGGACTCAGCTTATGCTTATCCTGAAGACGAGGTAAAAAATAGGTCTTAAGTGGGTCATAAGTGGCTAATTTGTGGGTGAAACCACTACTTTTGAAACACCCATTCAAGGTTGTTAAGGTATAAAAGCATTTTCTAAATTGTAATTGTTGCCTGGAACTGAAGAGTACTTAATGGATATCTTATCTGGGAAACTTGAGACAAATTTTTCATGATAAAAAACAAAAGAAGGTTTATAAAATCATTCTACTTTTAATGAAAAGCCAGAGAATGGATTTGTGCCAGTGGCATTAGCTATAGACTAGCAGTTTTCTCTTTGTATATTGCAGCAGTGGGTTTTTTTCCACCCATACATAGGTAGTCATTTTGCATTTAGGATGGTTTCAGGTGCAAAAGTTCCTGGATTCTGCATGGAAAAAGATTGCATAGCCTTTAGTTATCCTTTTAAAGTCCTCTGTCATTATTTTGAATCCATGGATGAGCCACTCCTTCTGAGAGATGTAAATCTCTCCCAGTTTCCAGGAAGTACATATTTGCCTGCAGTGGCATGTCGAATATCCCAAAGGGAAACTTTATCCTACTTTATCAGTTGCCTTTTGTTTTTTGTGGGTTTTTTTTGGTTTGGTAAATGAGCAACCAGGTCTAATGGAAGGTGTCCCTGCCCATGGCAGGGGTGTTAGATCTAGAACTAGATAATCTTTATGGTTCCTTCCAAGCCAAACCATCCTCTGACTCTGTGAATTCATAGTCTTCACAAATCCAGTTTGGGCTGGTTTTGCCTTGAGTATAAGTTTTAAAAACATAAATTATGAATAACTCAGTTCCAATTGTACTGGGGAGATCAGTAAGTAAATACAGTAATTTCACAGATGCAGTGATTCTTTCACTTCAGCCAGGACATTGCTAATGCAAGGTATTGTCTGCTCATATAGATCCTTGCAGGACTGTGTTCTTGGCTTTATGGTTTTATTCCTAAACAAGAATAATTCTTTGTACCAGAAGGTCTTATACCTACCTGTCTCAAAGGGAAGAAAGAATAATCAGTAATAAGTAGAAAGCATCTTTTTGAGCCTGGTAAAACCTGTTCAATTTTTATTCTCAGATTCCGTGTAAACATAAGAACTCCATACCTTGGTCCTGATTCAGTCAGGTGCATTTGGTCCATTCTTCATATATTTCCCTGGAGTTAGGCACTGATTAGCCATGTTCTTGAGGCCTCTGTTGCACTGGAGTGAGAGTATTTGGCACATGAAAAGACTAAGGCCTATATGAGGCTGCAAGAATTTGCAACTCACTGTTTTGTTTTCTTTTTTTTTTTTTGGTTTTTTTTTCTTTTCCTAGTTGCATGAAGATTAAAGACAGGAGCTAGTTGAGGGGTACATTTATATTATCACAGGCATTACGTGCATCATACTTGATATTGTAATCATGCAAACAGTAATCTTGCCTTCCTGACATAAACAGTAAGCAGCACTTTTTCCTGAGGCTGAAATAATCACAGAAAAACATGGCAGTGATGGAGGTACAAGAGGCAAAGCACTGCATAATGATGTTATTATCATTGTTCCATTGTCACCCATCCTTATGCCTTAGTGATATGATCCTTTTCTCTCTGAAGATAACAAAAGAGGCCTGAGTATAAACAGAGCAGTGTATAAGCAGCAATCATAAAATACAATCTTGAAAAAGTGTGCTTAAAATGCTAGAAAAAACATCATCTTGATAAATACAGAAAAAGCCTACTTAATCTTTATATGCATGGTATGCAATTATATATTTACATCCAGCACAAGGCAAGGCATATACTTGAAAACAGTAGCATTTGGTGGGATTTTGCTAACTGCCTTGATTGCATTTCTAATTCTAAATATGAATATGAACATTTAAGCCCAAGTGTCTTTTGCATCACCAATTTAAACTGCTTCAGGTGTCTTCCTGAACACGGGATGGAACAGGCATGTCTAGAGGCTTGTGTTGTTTATAAAGGTAAAAAAAAAAAAGGCACGGGTACCCCCAGTAGCTCCTTCATGATGTCTGGGGTTAGATATCTGTACTCCCAAAGCCCTGGAGGATTTACCCTATCAGAGCTACTCAAACCTACACTTACAATATACAATACTACTCGTGTTCAGAGGTTGCTGTAATAAAATGCAACTAAATTTAGCTCCTTAATTGTAAAAATACTGGCAAATAGAATGTTTGAAATATTTGCTTTTATACAATTGTAACTACTACCCACGTGTCAAGCTGGAAAAGTTGCATTAATTGCGGCTTGACAATTGATTATTGCATCATGTAGTCGATGTTCATCAAAGTTTTTCCAGCATTATCCAATGTTGTCCAAGACTCTGACATGTGACAGTCATAAGGAACAGTTGAAAGGATGGAATGGAAGTATTTGTGAGAACATCATCTGCCTTTCTCTTAGCTTTTATAGCTTTAAAATTAAACTTATATACCTCTGTTTATGTGTGTTTAAATTTGCATATTTTTCACAAAAGAACGTCAGATTGCTTCTGAAGGTGTTTGACCAGTGATATGTCTGTCTGGATGTGTGTTTTCTGGATTTTTTTAAAGACCTTTCTTTTCCCAACTCTGTGTGTGGAGAGCAGCTGAAAGCAACAGCTTTGTGCTGTTGAGGTTTGCAAAACACTGCAGGGAAATTGAAATTGGTGACTTCTTTTTTGCCTTTTTTTTCCCATTCCAAAAGAATTGTTGTGCTGAACCTAGAATAGTTTTGCTGGGTGTTTCACTGCTGTGGCTTCTTGCTAAAACTGGGTTTTCAGCCTGGAATATATGGCTAGGTGATTAAGAGAGAAGGAGATTCACAGTCTTGAGGCTAGTAACCAAATTCTGTTTTGATTCTGTTCTGATTCTAATCCATGAGAATGACTTTAATGAGATTTAGTCATGAGCATAAAAATCTGGGGAAACATGCAGATGTAAGTACGGAATCATGACATTGTCTAAATTTGGTAAAAGTATTTTTTTTCACTTTTATGGCATTTAAATGGCTCCATTTTTAAATACTTGTTGAAAATGAGGCAATAACCAACAAGGTCCAATCACCTGTTAAATTAAACTTGAATACATTCATTTATTTATTTATTTATTTATTTATTCCTTTGTAATATTAAGTCAGGGAAAAACACCTTTGTTTTGCCATATCCTTGCACATTTATGCTTGTAAATCAAATGTTAGAAATTTAAATGAACATTCCAAAGGTCCATGGGTAGCTATTGAATTGCTTCCATTAGTCACTTCACAGCACAGAAAAAAAACAAACCACAGTCCTGCTATTTCCTAGTAGAACTGGTTGTCAATTGTAATTTGTGTTTATTTTTGTCTGTCTCTCAAAAATGCACATGTATGTGTTTAATTAGAAGAAAATGTTGGGGTTTTTTTAATGATTGCATTCAGATTCCTTCTAATTGCAAGGTAGGTTATAGATTTGATCTATACAATTTACCATTTCTTCCTTAAATCCAGTGATGTTATAAAAGAAAATTAACTTCTGTCCCTAGAAGGCTCCCAGTTAATCATCTGTGGAGTTGGTCAAGAGGGAAGGGAGCAGCAGAGGGGATGAGGGAATTTCACTTTGACTCAACAGTTGAACAGCTTACACTCTGGAACACGAGATTTGATTATCTTAGCATGTGTTACTACAGATGTTATTAACAGTCATAAAATTACCCAGCTTTTTAGAAACAAGTGACAGGCCAAGCTTTGGACTCTTTCTGACCTCTGGCTAATTCTACAGCCACATTGTGCAGAGTGTAAAGTAGTAACTCCTTTTGTTTGCTTTTCATTTACCAGCTGCTAATTTAATTGATTGTCCCTTTGTTTTTCGAGGACTAGTATCTCCTCAGTCTGTGGTGGAATTTCACAGTTTGTGTGACTTTTTTTTTTTCTCTTAATCTCTACCTTTTAGTTGATGTGTAATTTTACTGTAGGCTGCTGCCTGAGTTTGCAGCTGAAACAAAGAGTTAATCAGAAAGGTCTCAGATACTGCCATGCATCATGCCTTTGTACATGAATAAAAAGTTGGAAACCGCATGAAAGCAGTAGTTGGGTTACCACACAACTGGATATGCTTAAGTCTGAACGCTTCATAACTCTAACTACTGGGGAGTTGCAAACTTATAAATAACCTTGCAATTGGTTAAAACCATATTAAAACCATATGAACAAAGACATAAAGCATTTGGTTAAGGGGGCTCAGTAAATGCAGTAATCCTGTTGAAAGTAATCTAACCAGGGCAGATCCATAGCTTAGGAGTGCCTGCAAGCATGGCAATAGTTATGGAGATGGCAATATTTCATGTGTAGGAGGGCATAATATTCTCCTTAGGTGGAAAGATTTGCTATCAGTCCCTTTTTTTCTCTTTTATAAAATATTTTTGAATTGATATACTTCCTATTAAAAGCAGGCTGCAATGCACTGAAGTCTATAAACATCTTAGTATCTGCTGAATGCTCCTGATAATCAGAGAATTAATTTAAATCCTTCTTATTTACGTTCGAGATCAAGATGGCTACTGCTCACACTAACTAAGAAGAAGCTCTTGGAATTCCGATCCTTAAAATCAGGCTTCCAAAATAATTAGCTGAAGACAGTGTTTACAAGTAGGCTGTGTGAATTTGCATTTACTTATCTGGGGATTTCTTTTGGCTTTAGCCCACTGGTTTCTAGGCTAGACATTTTTCCAGACACTTTAAATTTTGATGAAATTGCAGTTCTCGATTTTGACTGCAGAACCCGGGTCTTAAAAGAAGTCTCATGATGTGACAATCGCTGTGAAATTCGGTTTCTGAACAACTTTGGAGTGTTTTCTGCTTGTGATGGTCTTGCACATGTCACATTGTCACGTGGAAGCCAGCTGAGGCTTGCCAGGCAGGCAAAGAAATTTTAGTGTAAATTTCCTGTTATCTGCTTTTAACCTCTTACTTTTCAGTTATGCTTTAAGATGGAAGAGTATATTTAAAAGGGGACCTAGTGGCTTCTCTCTCCCCACATCTTTTCAAGCAAGCTGTTTGCTTTGAGGCACTGCAATGTGATGCAAATCTGTAGTCTGTCGCAGGCATGCTGGTCCATGCTGTATGTTCAGCGTGCAAAGATATTACTGGAGCAGTTTAGGAACAGCATAGGGGCCTTCAAAACCTGGAAGCAGCAGCATTTCAGGGTGAAAAATCACTCACTGTGCCTCTCTTGGTCCCTGAGGTCATTGAATTCAGGTGTTTGGCTTACAGAAAAAATACAGAAAGGGCAGGTTGTGTCAACATCATAGATGTCAGCATATCCTTCACTCCTAAAACCTGTAAATCCTTGGAAAAGGTACACCTTGTATCTTGTAATATCTTAAAATAACAGCATTCCTACAATAAGTTTGCCTGCTTCGCTAATTTAATTTCTCTGTTTTCTTGGAGCAGCTCCCAACGCTATGATATTGAAAATGAGTCCTAGGCATTCACCACAGTTCTGCGAAACCAAGGGCCACGCTTTTAATTGTAACAATAATGCCACTATTGTGTTTATCTCTTCTGCCATCCAAAGAATTCCAGCAGTTGCATGCCTGCACACCAGTAGGATGATTGACATTGTTGTAATAAGGTTAATGTTTAAACTTCCCACCCGTAATAACTAAAATATCCAGAGATAAGGCTGAAAGTCAATTTGTAATTATCCCTGCTGTGCCAAAACGTTGCAAAAGATTCTAAGTGGAGGGCAATTTAACTTTTCAGTTCCTAGCTGTTAAAAAGTAGTAAGAAGAAGGTGAAAAGCTTGAGGCATTTGTAGCTTGACTTTCCAGAGAGGGGAAAAAAGGAGCTGTAATTCTTCCTCGTTCAAACTGGGAATAATTTCCTCTGTGTTCTACTGAAAATGTCCTTTTTATGTTTTGAATACATTAAGTTGTTTGCTGGTTGTTTACTGTCCATGGTACATGAAGGGAATAGATCACAGTTAGCAAATAAGCTACTAGAACGTTTAGTATGGAATAATTCAATTGAAATACATTTCATACATAAAGACAACATGTGATAATTATTTGTAGTCATTCTAACTAAAGCACTGTCCTCAGAAGAAATAATATCCCTTCAGTCATATGTTCTGTGGCTTCTGTGAATGACCCATATTAATTCGATTTCTAGAAACTGGCTCTTTAAATTGATGTTGGGTAACTGCTTCCATGCTAGACTGTTGAAATAAAGGTATTACATCATTGTCCAAACATGTCTACTTAAATAAAAGTATTTGTTTGCAAAAAAAAAAAAAAAAAAATATATATTTTAAATCTTTTACACAACGATCAGCATGCATGCCATTTTCCATTTCAGGCTAAGCATACATTTCAGATGTGGAAAAAGCAAGCATGTTGAAATAATTTGAGGCATGGGTATAGTCAGATCAGTCTTGGTAATCCAGAAGGGAGGGGTGCCCAGTGTATTATTACGTTTCGTATATTATTTTTCAAGAGATGGATGCAATCAGTCATCTTCTCGCATATGGTTTGAAAAAAAATCGTCTCGCTGGCAAGTAAACTGTTATTTAAGTACACAATCCACGGTACTACAGAAACAGTTTTGCCAAACTTGTCCAAGTATTCTCACATCCTTAAAGATGGTATAAATATCATTTATGGCAAGCCGTTTACTTCAGACTATATGGAATGCCTTCCTGCTCCCCTGATCTAAGTGTCTCAGTTTGCATTATGGCCTTTATTGCTTCTGTTTGATGGAGTGATCAGTAAAAATTTAATGACACTATAAAATAATAAAAATGTCATTAATTTACCACGGATCCTGGATGCAGTGGTTGTAAAGTTACATTAATAAACAGAATATTTTTTACAACAAAAAGCATTGTTACGTGGGAACGTATAAATAACACACATAAATTTAAGGGCAATTTTACTGTTAGCACACACATTATTATGGAATAGCCAATAAGTGTATAAAACATAGTATATAAAATTTTATGAAAATATACTGTGCACATCAAAAATTCAGCTTTTATCTAAGTGCAGAGAAAAGCCATTATTGTGTGCTTACTGTTTCATTGCTGTTCTTTCACAAGATCACAATTTTATATTTGTTTCTAGTCATTTGAAGTTTGCAGGCTTTTCTGAGGCAGGGGCTGAGGCTTCCTTTTGCTTTACTCCCTGCTCCACTGAATCATCCTTTTACCTTCCATACGTGAAAAAAGAATTGATACTTTCTGGAAGAACGTGACGGAAAAGTTGCTAATTTAATGCAAAGCTAAAAATAATGCCAAAGGGGTTGAAAGGCTTGCTTGGCGACGCTGGAAATAAGGGATAACTATCTAGCAGTCTATCTGTCATCACTGGGGCTGCTCCATCACTGACTGTGATAATATGTGAATATGATGGATGCCACAGCCTTGTGGCTCATAACATTTAACATTCATCAGCTCTCACTAACGGGGGCTTTATAATTTAAATATCTTTATTTAATATGCAACATCTACCTCATACATCATAATTTCAAAGCACTTAGAGAACCAACAGTCCTGCAAGACAGTTGAGCAGACTTTAATTTTTTCAATAACTTTTACGTTTTCTGCATGTTTGTGACTGACAACGCATAAATAAGTGCCTAATCATATCACAGAATGGAAAATTAAGGTTTGGCTGCTAAGAAGGTTCTTTTTTCTCCTCATTTTGAAGAAAGGATTATTTTTACCACGTGTTCAAAGCACAAAGAAGCACAAAGGGTCTGATTTGTGTTGGGAAGTGCTTTCGGTTTCCTAATGCAAACTCCAACTGACTGTGTTGATCTTGTCACGAGAAAGCATTGTCAGTGTCATGTCCTAAAACTTTTTTGCTGAGATTTAAATGGAAAAACTTAATGTAACTATACAGTATAAGCTCCATAGCCAGCACAAAAATCTGAAAAAAAAATCTGTTCAAAATAGGGTTCAAAAGTGCTTTTTCACGGGGGAGAAAACACCTGCACTTTGTGTAGCAGGGCAATTTATTACAAACTCACAAAAATTTTCTGCTAATGGAGGTTAGGGAGGCAGCAATAGATCCAGTAGTTGATGTACATGTGTGCAAATGTAATGTGTGTGTAGGTAACATATTTGTTAGTGCAGCTATGTATAACCATTTATTTTTAATGAAAGTATGACTTTTTTTTTTTAATCTAGGAATATGAAGCAGAGAATCAATCTTCCTCTCAGTCATACTAGGGGAAATGTGTACTTTTAAAAGATTTTTCGTCTATTTTCTCTAGGATGAGTTCAAGACGGGAGCAAAGACGAATCCCACTAAAAAAGGATTTGAGCTTAGTGGGACAAGTTTCCTCTGTCTTATAGTAAATGTCATATGAATTTGTTGTATTTCATGGAATTGTAAGGGCATCTACTAGATAAAAGTGTTTTTAGTATTGAGGAAGATTTTCCTATTTTTTTACAGTTCTCTGAATTTTTGTAAAACCAATATTGACCATTTTTTTCTATTACTATGATGATAATTTTCAGTAAAAAATGCAAGCACAGGAGTGACTATAAAAGGCATTTCAAAGACCTAAATATAACTGGCTTTTTTAAAGCGTCTCATGAATTAGGAGGAGGTTATAAAATAACTATTAATACAGCTCCTTTGTTTGACAAGAGCAGGTATTTTTATGGCATAAGTGCTTTCATTTTACTGTTTCTGAGCCTTATTGTGTAATTTTCCTTTTTCTCCTTCTGTGTCAAAATATTGATATTCTTGCAGAAACTTTTTTTTTTTTTTTGGTAACAGAATATTTCCTGGTAAAATCAAAGAGAATGAATGACTAGAAAGATATTCCAAATGTGCATATTGATATGTAGCAGGGTCTGTTGATTTTCATAGCAGAAAGGTATTTCTTCTTTTTCTGAAACACACTTAAAGGCTGTTCTTCCAAGAATACTGCAGGTGCTGTATTAACATCCTTAAGAAAAAGCTTTTAGTGCAAATATTTTGGAAGAGAAAATAAATGTGCCAAAAGCTGTTTTCTTAGCACTGATCTTTGTTTTTGTCTCAACTGCAAATCAGCCCTTCGCAATGGAACACAGTATCCTTGATAAATGTATTTTTCATTCTCTTTACCAGTAAGACAGATCCCATCCTGATGATTCAGGTGTATTGTTACATTGCACAATATTTTTTTGTAAAATATTGGGCCTCTAGTATTGTAGTGCTTTTCTTCAGTCAAATTTCATTTGTAACTCTTTCTTTTCTCATTAATTCCTTTGTGTATATAAGCTCCTTCATCAACCATGGATTTTACAGAAGAAAACAAGTGATGTAATTAACCAAATATGAAATGCAGAGTTATTTTTTCTGACAACTGGGAGATTCTGAGGAACTTTCAGAAATGCATTTAGTACCTGAAATGCCTCAGCTGCATGTTGTGGCAAATCCAATGTCAGACTGAGCTTTCTTTTCCTCTGCAAATTAAAGAGAATAATTTTAAAAATCCATGGCTGAAAGCATGAGGAATCGAAAGAATTCCTCACTTGTCCTGATGGGGTTTCATGGCTGAAACACAATGATAATAGGAAAATAATAATATTGGAAAGCAGAAGTAGTTGGAGGTGGAACAAATGATCAGTCAAGGCCATGTTTTTTCCTGAAGAACATTTCCAAGTTTCTACCATCTTCTAGGAGAGAATCTCCCGATGTTTTCTCCTCGTGTCTAGTACGCACAGCACAGAACTAGGTCATTGAACAATAGTCTGAACAGCAGTCAGCACTCTACTTCTGCATAATGCATTAAGTATAACATGGAGAAACTGTTCGTAGAGCTGAAAGCTGATATTTCACGTCTGTAAATTCAAGCTGACATGACATTTAATATTGTTTCATAGTAATGAACAACAAGGTTTCATTCATTCACAAGTACAACATAATGCCAAGTTTAATCTGAAGAGGTAACAACAAGGCAAGAGGGAAAACATGCTATGTTCCTTCAAACGAGAACGCTAAATTAATGATAACCATTGAACACTTTGCTACTGATACACAGCACTACAGAGACCACTATTGAGAGACAATATTACACTGCCTTTATAGTGCCCTTGTCCACTAACTGAGCGAGGAGCTGGGTTAACGTATAAAATACCTTTCAGTTTCCACTTTCTCGTTCCAGGTTTCCTATGGAGGTCTCCAGCTCTCAAAAGCTTTCTGTTTTTCTAGGAGTGGGCATTCTTTTTACTTTTTTTTCCTTCCTTTTTTATCTTCTTAAGTTCCCTTTTCGCCGAGGTACAACTTAAATTTCTAGACAAAATATTGGTTCTGTCCTGTATTATTCCTTATTTCAAATATTTGTCATTGAAAAACTCTGCATAAAATTCAGACTTATGTTTTCACAGGGGTATGAATGCAAACTTAAATATCAGAGTGGGGAAAAAGTGCTTTTTTTTTCATTAAAATACCAGTGAATTTTAATACAAACTCTTCTTTCAGCTTCTGAATTTTTCATATTTCCCAAACATTGATTGTCTTTTTCAGTTTAAGTTGGAAAATAAGTGGAAAGGCAAAGTGAGCAGCATCGATCAGCGCTGTGTGCTGCCAAGAGTGTTTTGTATTTGCATGTACAATCGTTTATGCATTATGGCACTGCAGATCAAAATAATCTCAAAGTTTCTGTATATGTTTCACATTTAAAACTGATTTTCATAAATGCAAACATTCAGAATCTGTAAAAAAAAAAAAAAAGAAAAAGATTGTCCCGGAGCTAAAATTCTAATTAGATGCATTCATTATTTGTTGAGATTTAAAAAATAAGGAATGTATTGATGCATACACATATGCGCTGGCATATAATGAGAACTATCCTATATGGAGCATTAAGACTCCTTCTGTTCTCTTCCAGGAAAGAACAAGGTTTGAAAATTTAGGCCCGCAGTTAACAGGGAAACCCAATGAAGATGGAAAAATTGGCCCCGGTGTCATCGATCTTACAAGGCCAGAAGATGCAGAAGGTGAGTTGCAATTTCGACCATGGGTTATTGAACACTGCACCACAGGATGATATGGCTGAAATACTGCCAGTGTCATAAGTACTGTCTATGTTACATTCCAGGGTAACACTTGGTTGATTTCTGTCCGAATTTGTGAGATTTCAGTAAGTCCATAACAAAGTGTGGAGACATGAAAAGGACTGTGTAGCCCTTTGGGCCCTTCTGCTGCACAATTATCTTTTCCCTAAACAGCTGCAAAATAAGTGTTTACTTTTCATACTCTTAATAAAATTTTAGGAGATATAGAGAACATTTTCTCAGGAAGGATATATATTCCCCATTTTTTCAGTATTTAGTAGCTTTGAAGAAGGTTGGAGCATTTTCAGAAATCTGCCCATCGTGCACCACTCATTCAAGATACAGCAAGCAGAATTCTATTCATAGGCAGCTATCAAATGATAATGGAAAAATACTTCACATTTTCTGTATGAAAAGGTCTTTTTCATGATATAAGCCTTCAGTGCTCTCATTTCAGTGAGAGTTATATATATATATATATATATCTCTGTACATTTCAAACCACAAGTGGAAGTCAGTGTTTATCAGGACTGAGCTGAGTCTCTAGCAGGGTTACCACGCATGCCCTGGAAGTGGATGTCACTGGGATCGTCTCTACCCTATGGTACATTAGAAGAGCATGTGTACATCTATAGGAACCCAACTTGTAGGAAGATTAATGCACTATTCAGATAGAATATTATACAGGATTTTGCCCCCTCAATTTACTTCCTTTTGAGAATAATTTTGCCCTTTTTAAACTGGGTAAATTCTATTTATGGCTTGAGAAAGTTAAAACACCTCTGAATTTTTCCATTAACAGCCAAACATCTGACATATCCAGTCTGCTTTTTTTCTTGGATCAAAAGAATAGGACCAGTAAACTTCAGGGAGCTGTTATTTATGAGCTTTATTCATCCTTAATTGAGTTTGACTGACCACTGTTGTATCATCTGTAAACAGAAAAATAACAAACAGGTAAAAAACAACTTTCGGATGGGTGTTTTGCAATGATTCTTTTTTTCTAGAAAAAAAGAATGAGGAGATACATGGACTTTCCAAAGCACTTTTTGACCAATCAGTTATTTATAAAGAAACATTCATCCAGCAGCAATATTTCATATTTCAACCTGTTGAAGAATATTTTTTTTTGGTCATTTTGGGTGAAAAGTTGCAAGGGAATACTTACAGGTACACAGTGACTGGCTTAGATGACATCAGGCCTCTGACCCCACTGTCGGTTTAGCTAATTTCCTTCAATTCATCCGTTCTCTTTCTAGTGTCCTGAATTTAGTATCTTGATACCCCTTGTGGCACTGGCAGCCCCCCCTGTTACTGGATAGTGCAGAGAGAAGCTTTGCCATATGTAATCCAAGCTACAGTGCTGTGTGCCAGTTTAAGGACAGTGTGCATGTCTTTCTAGAGCCACTGGGGCACTTTGAGGCACGGTGCCTTGCCATGTTAGAAATCCGAGTTCATGAATGGATTCAGATTTCCAGAATTTGTTTAGCAGCCAAGAGATATCTCTGGAAAAGAGATGCTCAGTGCATAGCTCTGCTGATCTGAAAAGAAACATTGGCAGGAGTTCTAAACTGAGCTGCTTATTTGTCCTTCTCCTTGTAGACAAGGTGAATTTAGATATTAGCTGGATGTAAGAAAAAGACATTCAAAATGTAACCTGAGTTTTGCTCCTTATATTTGGCAAGCTGGCTAAGAGATGGCACGTCTAGCCTAACATAATTTACAGAAGTCCTTTGCAAACAGTGCTGCTGAAATATCACCAGTTGAACTGCACTCTCTGATATCCTGTACTGTGCTACAGACTCTGCCCAGCTTCTAATTGTCATGAAACTATTACAGATCTTTCTAGGTTTGTCAATGTTTTTTCTATGTTTTCCTATTATTTTATGCTTCCAAACTTCAGCCCTGGGCTACTAAGAAATGTGACAGCTTATTCTTTAGAATCATAGAATCGTTTAGATTGAAAAAGACCCTTAGGATCATCAAGTCCAACCCAGCACTGCCAAGTCCACCATTAATCCATGTCCCAAAGTGCCACGATGACGTCTTTTAAACACCTTCGGGGTGGTGACTCAGCCACTTCCCTGGGCAGCCAATGCTTGACAATACCTTCCATGAAGAAATATTTCCTTTATATCAAATCTAAACCTCTCCTGGCACAACTTGAGGCCATTTCCTCTTGTCCTATTGCTTCTTCCTTGCAAAAAAAATACTGACCCCCACCTCTCTGCAGCCTCCATTCTGTTGTAGAGAGTGATAAGATCCCCCCGAGCCTCCTTCTCTTCAGGCTAAACACCCTCAGCTTCCTCAGCCTCTCCTCATCAGACTTGTGCTCCAGACCTTTCACCAGCTTTGTTTCTCTTCTTTCACCTCTAAGAATGCCTTGTTGCATTTCATTGTGTTGTCACGGTCACGATCTCAGCTGAACGTCAAAGGTTCCTAATAGGAGCAGTCGTGTTCTTCAAAGGCTTCATGTGTTTCACACCTTCCTTTCTGTATTGTCATTTTTGCTTTAAATCTTTTCCCAGTTTTGTTTTTGTTTTTGGGGTTTTTTTTATATACTATTTGAATGCAGGCTTCTGAGAAACCTTTAGCTAGTATTTCTGTGGTTTACGTGTGCTTTTACATGTATAACGCAAACAAGGAATAAAGATTTCTGAAGTCTCATATTGATGGCCAACTTTTGACGCTGTCTTTTCTTGTCAGAAATACATCCAGATCTCTGAGGCCCGGGCACAGTTGTGACAGAGTGAGTGGATTGCTGTTAGATCTGCCAGGTGGTTTTGCTTTCATCACCAGAATTTTAAGACTTCAGGGTTATGAAATTCTCTATATTTAGAGAAGATATTAACAATTTGTGGAGAGTTCTTTTAAAAGGGTGGTGGGGGCAGGTATAAGGGTGGGGCAGTGGTGTAGCAGAGGTTTTTGTGAGCTAAGGGTTCCAAACTTAGTCCCACTGCTGGCCATAAACTGGGGGAAATGCAGTTTGGGTTGTATTCTGATCCCCTCCGCTGGTCCAGAGCAAAGGGGCTGTGGAAGTGAACTTTCACTCCCTGCCTACCTGCACACCTGTAATTCCATAGGCAACTGAAGTGTGCAGAGGCACGGTGCATGTCTGCCCAACCCAGCAGGCATTTGAGATAGACCAGATCTGGGAAGTTCTCCTGATTCCCATAGTTTTGACGCAACATTTAAGGTTCGTGTAATTTGTTAGAAGACATATCAGCAGACTTCTGTTTTATGGAATGCCTTTGTAACACTATCTAGCAATGATTTCTCTCTGCTGCTTACATCTTTTCTATAACATATGGTGGTGATCTGAGTTTGACAGGATCAGAGTCATGTTTTCCTGTAATTTTAGGAGTGCTTGTGGTACTGGCTCATTGATCAGAGGGGAAGATACATGTATTTTTGTTTTTTTGAGTCATGAATAATAAGTATTGGAATTCTTTAAACTTAAAAATTAGACAAATATGAAATAGTATAGAATGATTTCTTTTTTTGCTCATTGTCCCTGCTCAGTGTGTGAAAAACTTTTGACGATTAATTAAAGGTAAGATTTAATTAATGCTAGCTAGTTGTACTTTCAGAGATACGAAGTTGACTTCAAAGTTTGTGTTGCCCATAATGAGCTAACAGTCATCTGAATGGAGGCCTGAAAATCATTATCAAGAGTTTTATATTAAATATGACATAAACCAATATTCCTATTACTTCCTTAGCCACCAGCAGGACTGAGCTAACTGTATTAAAAATCATGCTCAAACTGCATTTAAAACATTGCCACTTACTGTGACACCATTGATGAATAATCCACAGATGTTAGACTTGTATCATTACCTGAAATCCCAGTAGCCATGTTAAAATATACGATACATTTGTAGTTAGCAAAATTCAAAAACATGAATTGAAAGCCTCATAAACATTTGGTGACTGGTATCCAAAATTATAAACAACAGCCAATTAGAGAACTAAAAAAGGATTGTGTTTTTTTCCCCCCGAAACATGAACATTTTAAAGGAAACGTAATTATTTCTCTAGGTGGCTTCATAATTTTGAACATTTGAGGTTGTCAGTACTGAAACGCAGCTAACAAGGACAGACACACCAAGACAGCTTTGAATGTAGCTATAGCTAAACCCTCTCTTGAACACGACTGGCATACAGCAGCTGACCAGAGAGTGTGTAGTTAGGAGTTATAGGTAAGCACTGTTTAAATTTCAGGTCAGAAAACCTATGTACTACTAAAATATTTAGCATATTAAATACTAAAATATTTAGTTCTCAGTTATTGAGAATATTGAATGATGTGAATAATTTTTTTTTTTGTTCAAGTTCTAGAAAAAGATTTTAATTTCATACATGCTCTCCTTTAGGTGATAGCGCTGCTTCTTTTGAATTGTAAAATGTGCTCAATCTTTACAGATCCTTCTGGTTTTGTGGATGTGGTCAAATTCTTTGGGAATTTGTAGGAAGTGTGTTAAGACTTTGTTTTTTAGTAGATAGAAATCCGCAGGGTAGACCTAACCTTCCTGTTGACAATTACTGGTTTTACCTTAGCTCAGGTTGCAGTGTGGTTTCCTTCAGCAGTCATATTCGGGGATTCAAATCCCATCAAGACCAGATCTTCATTCCTGCCAAAGAATTGGATCTATTACAATGTAATTTTCTTGATTGGATCCTAGGCTCAGGGCAAAAACATCTGAATGTTATTGTTTTGCCACTATCTCACAGTGGGATTTTGTAAAAGAGAAAAAACTTATCTGTGTCTGGTTTTCCTTAGTGAAAATAAGATGCATTGCAAAGCTAACTTAAGTTTTAGACAGCAAAGAGAAATAGATGAAAATGCCTTATTAGTACTTAACAGTTCCATGTTGATATTTTAGAATCAGGGGCTTGTGAATCAAAAATTTGTCCTCACATTTTGCCATTTGGGACAACATACAAAAAGAGTTCTGGGTCCTGTTTTGATGTTCTCATTCACATTTTCCACGCTGTAGTTTTCTTGTTTCTGTAAACCTTGTATTTAGCACTTGCTGCCTTTTTCTTTGATACTATTCTACCAGTGTGTGCTAAGCATGGACCTGAAAGGTAGGTACACATCTGATAGTTTAGATAGAAACAATTTTAAACGATATGGTGGGATCTGTCTGTCTACTTCATCTGTATCTTTGTATTTATTTGTCCTTGGATTAGGCTAATGAGATTTTTCAAAGTCTCCGAGAGGATAACTTTTACTATGAAACCTGGCTGTCAAGTCAGTTCTTAGAGTCCTCAGCATGGGATTGGCACCAGCCCATCTCCTTAAATTCACTGATTTAGTGTCTGAGTCCTCCCTAGTGCCTGTGTCCTCCCTTGCACGGCTTGCTGTCTCTAACTTGTAAAAGCCGTGGGTTAAAGATTGTGGTTTTCTGTATATCAAATCATGGTTTGAGATTACACAGCTTTAAACTTTATCTGTGTGTTCCTGGTATCTTTGAACCATGCTCCAAGTAAACTAAACTTGCAAGCCAGTTGTAAGCTGGATAACCATTGGTAATTGACCGGTTCCAGTAGTAAAGCCTAGCTTAATGTTACTGATTCTAGTTCAGTTTTTGGTCTGAACCTGATTTTGGACCCAAACCCAGGCTTGGAGGAGCACAAGCTCGCCTTATCTTTTAGAAGAACATATTCCAGTTTATCAGTAAGCTTAAGAACCCAGTTCTGCAACATTTCAGATGATGGATTTGTTGTCCAACATACAAAGTCAATGAATAGCCCAAGATTTCCTGCAGTTAACAGTCTGTCCTTTTATGTCCATAAAACGAGCCCTTCCTATTCATATTTGGCTTGGGCTGGTCAGATTGCAAGGAATGTTGTAGTACAATGAGAGACTCCTCCTGTCCGAAGGCAAGGGAAATCAAATGGCAGAGAAATAAAGAAATGCTGTTAGGCATCATCACAGATTTAACCAGTTGCCAGAACATGGTAAGAAAAGAGTAGCTGTAATTGCACCAGCAGCAGCGAATGTGGAATCATGTGGAGGAGTGGAATGAGTTAAGTGGGGAAAGACAGGGAGTCTGCAGTGTAGAAGGGACCTGGAAGAAACATGAGAAAACTGAGATACGGGGGGATTTCTAAGGCTGAGGAGAAACTGGCACCAATTTCTGTCCAGTCAAAGCGTCATTTTCTCCCTCCCTGGCAGGAGAGCAGACACCATGACCAGTGCCTGGGTTTTGCACACCTATTAGGTGCATTAAAAGAGCACCTCTACCATAAGTTCAAAGCCTCAACAGCCTCACCCATGCCCAATAGCAAATAATTGCTTTTACAAAAGGGTGAGGGTTCCATTTTTACTTCAGAAAAGGTTGGCTTTGAGCAGCCGAAGAGGCAGGTGAAAGGGAACCATACATCTGCTAGCAGATCAACCTTGCCAGGCTGCCAACACGATCCAAACCTGTGAGGCAACTTGTTTAACACCCTCCTGTGCAGAGGTGTAAACAGCAGGTAGCACAGGCAGGGTAAAGCATCACCTAGTTTTGTGACAGTGCGTTGTAAATACCGGAGGAAAGAATTCCTCTCCACGCCAGAGTTTGTCACACGTAAATATTTGTAATAGTTGCTATGGCAGTTGAGAGGAGAAAGATGAAAATCAGAAAACAGTGAAAGCTGTCTGAAAACAAAGCAATGTATCCAGACAGTAAGCTCAAGTACTGGAATTTTTATTGCCCTAAATTCTTGTTATAGGCCTTTGATTGCAAAAACACCCCCTCAAAACAAAACAAAACAAAAAAACAAACCTGCAAATCCAGTAATTGTATCTTTATATTTAAAGCTAAAATAACTTATTATCTTAATTAGCCTGGATGCTAAAAGGTGGCCTTCATTAATTGTAGTTGCCATTTTTAACATCCGTGAATCTTATTGTGCCTGATACTTGAGTGATATCCTTAAATTTTCCAGAATAACTCATAACAGATAGGAATCTGGGATAAAGTACTTAGGCACAGTATTTCAGTTGCGTTGGATGAGATTTGGTGCTTCAGCCCTGGAGTAACCCAATGCCTGCAGATGGGATAGGAATAAGGCGTCGTTAAGACCCACCTCGTCACTTTTCTGATGGCAGTCACTTCGTGCATCTCATTGTTGCCAGTATCCCTGAACCATTTTAGAGAGGGAACTGAAAAACCTGTGCTGGGAGTGTGTGGACTGATCTTTCCATAGCATTGAAACTTATTCCTCTCAAGACACTAATATTTAACATATAGTATGCTTCTCATTTTCAGAATAACAAATCTGGGTGTCCTCCACAACTGTTAACTTTTGATTTTCAACTGTCTTAGGTATTTTTTTTCCTACTGCTGAACAGGAGGCTTTCTTTGCTGATGTTTCCAGGCTACAGTAATTGATTCTTATAGAATAGTATCTTTCTTTTAAAAAATTACACTCAGGATTTCTGATGTTGTACAATCAGCCGCTCTTACAGTGCCCTGAGTTTTACATAGGGGTGCCTATTAGCACAGTTATGACTAAGAGCTTTTCACAATTTCCATTATATAGTAAAAAATTATTTTCAGGAATTTAGAAGGCAGCTGTAAAAAGAAACTGTGGGCTGCAGTTTTACACAGAAAATCTTTGCCCCTGAGAAAATTATTGTCACAAATGCTGAAAGCATCAGTCAGTTTGCATGGCTATTTTTAGGTGGACTGACTGAAGAATTAAATATAGTAATTCAGTGGTTTAAAACATTTTTTCACACTCATGTACAGCCACAAGGTGTAAAACACCCTGTGGTTCTGATTCTCTGAGGGTTTCTTGCCAGTGCTCCAATATGACAAAAGGAGCTTGAAACTCCATAAAATGGTGTAAAATTTCCAGGCACAACTGAATTTTCAGGTTGAGAAAGCCACCATTATATCATACTGTGTGAAGGAGGGAGGAATCTTGCCCTTCTTCCTTAAATCCTTGAGCACAGGGAGTGGAGCAGAAATATGAATACACTAAGGAAAGAACATCATATATTCTGGCTAAGCATGAGCAATTGGTACAGATTCAAACAAGCCCTCTTTGTACAGCTGTCTATTTTTCTAAGTCTAAAACGCGTACCATTTTCTCCTTCAGGAGCCTCAGTATCTCAGAAATAGAAAGGTGATTAAGATCATTTGCCTTTCTTCCATGTAGATACGCAAAGTGTCTAAGCAAGTGCCTAGAGAAGAAGTTGGTAGCAGGGGGAAAATATTTCCTTAATTTTTACTTTGATTTTATTTCGCAGAATCAGTGTTCCAAAGTGTGTATAGCGTGAGCATTACAGCGTCTTCAAAGATTCCGCAAATAATAAATGATTGTGATTTCAATTTGGCAGGGGTATTTTCACAGGAATTAAAAAAAATAATTATTTGTAAATTTTCATGTAAGCCCCTATTTCATGGCAAACACTGTATTTTTATCCAAACCAGGTAAATGTGGTAACATATTGAGACATGCCATTGCCATATTTGTAAAAACATCTTCCTGGTTTTGCTCACAAATCCCAAATGCACGGGGGTACCTTATTTGAAAAATTAGCCCGAAGAACAGCTCCTGTTAGCATGCTGCTTTTTCTTCTTTCTCTTCATGTTCTATTATTTACTAATTAGATTATCAGTTATTGTAATATCAGCACCCATGTGAAAGGCAAGAAGAAATGGCATATGCATGTCCTAGCCACAGATCCTTGCTAATTACCGATATGATATGACAAGTGAAAACAGCTAGCACTGGATGGAAGGAATTAGTTATATTGATACAAAGAATGATGTTGCATCATTCAGAAAGTGACAAATTATTGCAGATTGAAGGCAGGAAATGGGTCACTAAAGCAGTGACTGCAACACATTTTAAAATCTTTTGGTAAGTACTCTGCATTTCTTAATATCACATAATTTGAAGAAGGCGGTTTTGTAAAACCCTCTCCCATTGTTGAATATATTCCCTTTTACAAACGACATTGTACTTAAGCTTTTAAAAATCATTGTTTTGCTAAAGAACGTGTGAGCAAGCAAAGAACAGTGTTCAGCCACACCTTGAACAATGTATCCATCAAATATGAAGTTAGACTGCCTTCTTTCTCTGTCCTTAATTCCCGTCTGTCATTTCTCCATCTTAAAACAAAACAAAGCATTGAATGAAGTATGAAAGGATCACTATGGCCCTTGTTCAAACAGGATTTTTTCTACGAAAAAGCTTTTAGGGATGACTGGAGACTGCAGAATTAGCCCCTGTGTTTTAAATTAATGTTGTGTTTTCTTGATGTTCTAGGTGACACTCATGTCATGAGAAATTTGAAATGATGTGAATAACAGCTACACTGGCAGTAAGGCAGTTACTTTTGTGGAAACATTTTTATGTTAAATAGATTAGTGCATTCCTCTTTGTATTGCTTTGACTTTGAATATGATTAATATAGTAACAATAATTGCTGAGCTGGTAGACCAGCTGTTTTTCCTGAAAAATCAAATCAAATCCATAGATCTTGTCAGATGCCAAGCAATAATTGTTAGTATTTTTCTCTTAGGCCAGGCTGTTTCATCCATGATTTTCCTTTCTGTGGGCCTCTGTTTTCCTCAACTGAGTATGAAATAAAATATCGAAGGGAAGCAACAATAATGTTTGTGGATTGAATAATGTAGATTGTTGTTAGATCTGATGACTGGCAATCCCTCGCTTCTGGCATCATTACTTAGACTGAAAAACTTTCAACTTAAGTATGACTCATATTTCTTTTCTATCAATAACATTAATGTCAGAATGGGGTTGTTAGCATTTAATTAATTATCTGTGAAGGGTCTTGAAGTCTCCAAGTGGCACATGATTGAAAAATATGATGACACTTAAACACCTCCCCAAATTTACAGTAGAGGCTGCTTCTTCATCCCAATTTCTGTATAGATGTTTCATGGATCTTCACAGAGTAACTTATGTTAGAGCACATGTGTGACTATGTCAGCCACTAGGAGCTAAAGTCAGGCCTCAAGCCCTAATTAATTCAGTTAATATTCCATGTAATTTAAAGCATTATTCTGTTGTTTTAGCTATAGTCCATGCCAAGTTTCCATGAGGGTTAGCTTTGCCATAGAATGTGGTCAAGAAATCTAAACTGTTTGTGTAAGCCATCAAGCAAGTAGCTACATTTAGCAGTTCTAATTCATTTAAATAGCCCAGATTTGGGCACGGCTGGCTGTGGAGCATGGATGTGCTAGCAGCTGATTTAGAATTATTGTTTTGGTATTTATTAGGGCACAGCTAACAATTCAGCTTTAAACACTGGAGAGCAAACTGGTGGAGCCGAGAACAGTTGCTTTGATTTCACACGCAGCAGATATTCCACTCTTAATTTTAGCTTTAGACTTTCAAATGGGGAAAGATGGATATGCAGGTTGTGAGTATGGCTGTGAAAACTGGTGCTGTGTTTTAATTGAGATTAAGTATTTTGCTTGCATATGTAAGACAAATGTACTAAAAAAAGTAAACTCGCTGCCACCAAAACTGAAAACAAGGCACTCTGGAAAATATATGCTGATATATAACTGGCTAGAATTTCCTTCATTTTGCAAAGCCACGAGCCACATGCATCAGCTCACCACAAAGTCATTAGGTCTTTTTAAACTCAGATGAAAAACATTAACAAATACCACAAAAGGCTTTAGTATGGCCCCTTTGTTCATTCACATATGGCAGTTTATAACTCCTGCACCACTTGGGTCGTGTGTTTGTTTAAGCTGCCTCCATCAGGCCAGCCCTGAAAGAACAAAAGACATCTTGAGCGATCCTAAGCAGGAAATGGGCTAATCTAAACATGGCTTGTGACACTATAAGTAGAATAGAAAGGGGAGGGATTGATTAGTCATTAATGTCCAATTGACTCCATATGGATGTTGCAATAATAAGGCCTTTTTCAGTGCAGTAGCGGAGTTATTGAATTAGAGGTTTATGTTTCCTCAGAGCTGACCTTGGGGAATTCCCGGTTGGTTCTTCTTGTTGATGTTTTAAAGAGAATGGAGTCTCTTAGCAGGAAAAAGAGAAGTCTTATCATAACCAAGTGTTGCTTGGATGTAGCTAACCTGTGCTACAGTATATTCCCACCTCTCGGTATTTACTTAGCACATTTCAGAACCCTTGCAGGTAAAAAAATTTAGAGGCCATTTAAATATTCCAGTATTTCATGAATCACTTGTGGCTTTCCCAGTTTTTCTCTCCATGCATTCCCTGACATGCAGCCTGTAAGAAATGTTCAATGCTCAAATTGCAGCTGAATAATATTTGTTTAGCATTTGGAACAAAAGCAGCCTGACAAACATTTGTGTCACCCCTGTTCCAAACCTAGCCATGTTTCCAAGTGGTTATTTTGCCAGTGATGACAAGACATGCCAGTAAAGACAATAGTTCATGGGGTACTCATTTATGTTGCCTCTCTTGCTGATAATAAAGAATGAGAAAGTCTGAATGGTGTTGGGGATGGAGAAATAAGAGACAGGAAAGGGGCAAAACAGATAAATGTTACTCTACAACTGCTACATGTCGCTTAGATTACAGTGAAGTAGTAGCAGCAGTAGTAATGCTTGTAACTTTCTCTAAAATTGATAACCCAAAGTATTAGTTAAATGGCTACTCTCATGCTCTAAGCTTGCCAAAGCTGCTCTTTCCATTCCGTTCTTTCCATATTTGTCTTTTTCTATTTGATTTTAAATACTGCTATATGTTTCACAAAGGCTGCGTTTGTCTGTACACAGGCTAAGAGCAGCACAGGTGACCGCCAAGCTGGTTTTTCATGCTCCCTGTTTTAATGGCATGTCCACGTTTATGAGTAACCCATCTCTCGCAGTAAAAGAGTGACTCCTATTTACATGTTTATCACGTTCTGGCCTCTGCAGTGCTAGTTGTATCGCCACAGACAGGGCCAGATATTTTGGAGGTCACAATCAGTCTTTTCCAAACCAGGCAAATATGTCACCTCAGCTTAATGAATAACTGATGATAGGAGCTTTACTACAACCCAGTCATTTTCGTACCAGGAACCTAGAAAGATTGTCTTTATTTCTATGTATCCTGTCTTGGTGTGTGTCCATGGAAGATGATCTGCAGTATATACTCTAGATTAGCCAGATTCATTATCTAGTTCATTATCTAGGGGGAAGTCAGGGGAAATGTATCACTTCAAACATGAATCAATGGACATAGTGTGAAGAGTAATTAAGGAATAACAGGGTGACTGATAAAAATCTCTCTCTTTTTGCTGTCACTTCTTTTCTCTCTTCCTCATCTTTTTCTCAGCCTTTTCTTGCTCCTTCCTATCACATCTATTATTTTTTGTGTTCTGGTAACATGTAAAGGCCCAGTCTCAGGTTTTGTTGTAGATGATGTGCAAAACTGAAGGTAAACCCATATCCCAGTAAAGACAGTAGGATTAACCCTAATGTGGCCAAGATTTCAGGAAGCATGCTGAGAGATGATGCCTGTCTTAAAATTCTTTTCATTAGTAAATGTAAGAAACTCAGATAAAGGCAGGAATAAATAAATAAGCAATGTAACAATTGTTATTTTATATCTCTTAACATTTATTTCACATGAGGATGTTTGTCCTTCTTGGTGATCTGATTATTTTATCTTTCTAATGTTCTCTGATTAGAGAGCTCTTTAGAAATGAAAATATTGTTTGAAATTATTTTCTTGAAGAGGTAGCATCTTTAGATTTATTCTGTGGTGTTCTTTGCCTCAGTATTGCCCCTAGAGTAGTATGGAATCCAGCTTTCACAGAGGGGCTGCCTGCCATATATCCACAAGAAAAAGTCATTCTTCTTTAATCTGCTTTTAGTTTTAAATCATCAAAGTTATGACAAGTTGAGCAAATGCTAAGGATCTAGAAAGCAAGGCAGTGAACACATCCAGAAGTTAAAAGTGTCACTTTGAGGACAGCACCTGTCTTCAGGCCAAAGTATAGATTTCTTTGCCAACTAAGTCACTAAATGTACTGCTTTGCAAAAATTATAAATTCTGACCAAGTTCTTAATTCTGAAAATCCCTCCTTCTGTGATTGCAGTATGAACAGTGACTGGCAGATAGAGCATTGGTTGCCATAGAGAGGCAATTACCAACTTCTTTCTCCTGTCTTGCTCTTCACTGGTAGTACACTTCCATTTTATCTGTTTTTTTTAGGTTTATTAGTTATTAGGATTTCCTGAAAATATTTTCAGAAAGATGTGAAACACCTATTTCTTTGCACTTGCATATATATTTTCTTTAAAAATTTCAGGTGTCTCCTTGAGCCTCTGCCAGTACTAACTATAATTATAACAACAGGAAAAAACTCCATACTTTGTTAAATTTGTTGAAATTGTTTACATAGGGCACAATAATATCAAAGTATCTGCTTGACAGGATGAAGTACCTAAGCACAACCTGTTTGAATGCTTGTTCTTATGTGTTTCAACTTGTAAAACCTCACTGAGCATACGTGTATCTGTATAATTAGCACCTCATTTCTAGTCTAAAAAGGTACTGAGACCTTCTGTCTTCCCCCGAAGAACCCATGCTACAAGAACTATTTTATTGTAATGCTCTATATGATGAATATAATACTGTGGTTCTGAGACAGAAGAGCATGAAGATTATATTGCTTTAGTTATTTGCAGAAATTCATTTTGCAAATGCTTTTGCGATGGCCTAGAGGTCAACTTGCAAATATTTCCCCAGAGATCAAGCTCAAAGAACATCAACTCTTTGGCTGCTTTTTCAAGTCCTTCAAGTATGGACTTGCACAAAGTGGATGCAGCCAGAGTTGACCTTCTTGGGATGGTTGTAATTTATTACTTCAAGTAAGAATTGTTTTCTAACAAAACCTTTCTCTGAAAACAGATCATTTATGGTAGTTTTCTGACACCTTTTTTTTTTTTTTGCCTTTGTTTTTTTTATTTGTTTGTTTATGTTCATTCTATCTAGATTACATCCAGATTAAACAGCCACCTATAATCTTGCTCCCAGTAAAACTACTCTTTACCTTCATTGAAAAGTTCAAAATTGCGTTAGAAAGGGCTAAGGACAAAGTCTTCCTTAGCTGTAGTGAATAAGTACCTTTGGGAAAGTAAAAGATGGAAAGACATCCTATGGATTCAAATATGTCTTTCCTTTGCTGTGAGTAGAGCAGCTGAATAACAAATGATAACTTTCGCGTAAATAATAGTTTATTTTTTTTTGTCACCAGCTTCCTGATTGCCCACATACTAGTAACATTTTTTTATTACATTATCTTAAAGGATAGAAAAACTATTACATGCTATGTTTGATTTTTCTCAAATTATATAGATCTTTGTCTCAATAAATATTTCAGTTTGACTTACAGTATTTGCAACCTATTGCAGTTTCTAAATAAATACATCCTCTCTCAAAATATGGTATCTTTGATATGTTTGTGGTCCTAGGCTTCTGGCAACAATGGACAGACCCTCATCAACCATTCACCCTCCTAAATTTTCCTACCTGCAGGTCGCTCTGCAAAACTGCCCTCCTCTTTTGCAGTAAAAAGCTGACTGCAGCCTCCTGTAAATGCAGAACACCTGTGGCACGGTGCTTAACTTAGAACAGTGTTCAAACACTTTTGCAGCTTGCATTTGCCACCAACCCGTCTTTTATGTGCACGCATGTTAGTATACAAATTGCCAAATTGGTGTCAGTTGTAAAGTAATGACATTGGAGGCATCATAAATTACCGGGGTGATCCTCAGGAGAAGACACTGCTGTATGCGAATGAGTGTTTTGCTCTCAGGGTAATGTATGTCTTCATCTGGCCCAGTAGTCAGCATATTGCCCCGTGTTGATGGATATAGTCAGCTTGAAACTACACTACATTTCACTGCACAATAAACATGGCTGTCAACACCATATAAAGCAAAATCAATTTATCCTGTATGGTCAGTGCGTTTTAAATGAAATTAATGTACTGTGGACCTGGTGGCAAAAAGGTAGTGTATTAGTTATGCATCCTCTGTTTTAGGGCCCTTTTTTCATGTAAATGTGTTTCTTATATGGAATTTTAAAAAAGGTATACCTATATAATGCTTTCACTCTGAATTAGGAAAATTGATTTTTGCACAACTGGAAACTTGTGCCTTGTATTCAATAAAACGGCAGTGTTTTGTTTCATTTGCTGTAAAGAATTAATCTTATATTATTTGGCAAATAAATTCATGTTGATAGCTGTAATAGTTTGTAAAAAAAGGAGGCCTGTTGCTGTACTAATTTGTTGTCAAGTATCTTGCTTTTTCGAGGTATTAAATTATATGATCAGTTTGATGAGGTCTAAGACTAAGTACGTCACTCTCCCACTGTAATTTTTTTACCATTTTTATAACTCTAAAAAGATATATTATCATCACAATTGCAGGAGTTTTTTCCAGTAAAGGCATGCCTTGGTAATCAGTTTCTCCCATAGTAATTAGTTCTACACCTCAGCTCTGGGAACTCTAAACCCCCATGAGGCTTTGCTGTTTGTGGTCAAGAAACAGGGCTGGATGCATTCAAAAACCCAGTTAAGGCTGGCATATACAAGCTGAATTGATGGCAGATAAAGACAGGACACTGGGATACACCAAAGCACAGCAGGCATGGAGCTGGAGTGCTTGTCTCCCACTCCAGACGCTCCAGGATGCTGTGCGTATACCTGTTGGAGGCAGGCAGTTTTATTACATGTGTGTGGTTCAAATGCTCCAAAGCAAATCTAAAATTCAACCAAAGCAGATGCAACTTTAAAATGTTCAGCTCCAAATGTAATGGGATCCATACAAATGGCAGCATGTACATGTTATAATTTATTTTATGAAATGTTTGGCACGTGCTTCACTGCTCAGGCAACAAAGTCATTGTCAATGGATTGTGTCAACAGGTCTACATCAGTCTGGATTCTCAAACATAACTTTTATGTGAGTTTTTTTGAACATTCAGAGAGTGTATTTTATGTTAAAGTCCAAAATGGAAACTCTATCAAATCTCCATGTCTTAATTGGAGAAATACCAGTGCAATTTGTTTCTTCACTTTGATTTTGGGTCATCTCAGATGGGCAAGCCTGGCCACCTACACTGAGAGCACTGGTTGGCCCTTCTCTCTCTTTCTCTCTCATAGATCTGGCAGCAAAGAGAGAGAGAGCAAAAGAGGCTAAAATAAGCACAGCACTGAAAGCGCTTTCCTAACCCACGTAATAATGTTTTGCATCCATCTTGTTTCCTCCTGCCCTGACGTTACAGGGAGTAAAGCAGTGAATGGCTCTGCCGCTAAACTACAGCAGTATTATTGTTGGCCAACAGGAGGGGCCACGGTGGCTGAAGCCCGGGTCTACCGGGACTCGCGGGGCCGCGCCAGCAGCGAGCCCCACATCAAGCGGCCGATGAACGCCTTCATGGTCTGGGCCAAGGATGAGCGCCGGAAAATCCTCCAGGCCTTCCCCGACATGCACAACTCCAACATCAGCAAAATCCTAGGTAAGTGCGAGGCAACGGGCAACAAGTCGTGTTGGCAGGTTTAGATTAGATATTTGGAAGAAATTCTTTGCTGTGAGGGTGGTGAGGCCCTGGCACAGGTTGCCCAGAGAAGTTGTGGATGCCCCATCCCTGGAAGTGTTCAAGGCGAGGTTGGGTGGGGCTCTGAGCAACCTGGTCTAGTGAAAGGTGGCCCTGCCCATGGCAGGGGGATTGGAACTGTATGATCTCTCTGGTCCCTTGCAACCCAAACTATTCTACAATTCTATGAACTTCTCTAATTTTAGGACTTTTTTTTTTTTTT
>VZTG01003985.1:92182-108649 GCA_013397845.1 Melanocharis versteri
TGTGAGATGTTCACTGAAATTGGAATTACTGAAACTTATACAAATGAAGATTCATGGCTTTTCATTTTCATCACCCTTCCTTTTCGCTTTCTGCCCCGTCCCTAATACTTTTGATTCTCAACAACAGTCACAATATGCTTTCAAACTTAACAGCATTGAAAAGGAATGTTTTGTGAAGTCTCTTGCAAGAGTGTGTCCCAATAAAGTCCCAATAATTGCAAGATCCCATGAGAATGCACCTGAACTACGAATCACCTGAATGAAAAATGGGACTTGCTCGACTAAATACTGGGATAAAGTTAAAAAAGTACAAAATCAAAATCAAACATTTATGTCAGACAGTGCAATGTCAAAGAAAGAAACCTGGTACAGTTCAAAAGACCTGTGCATGCAAACGTCACATCTAAAATGATATTTGGTTTAAAATGTTGCAATGTTCAAAAAACTAACCATGCAATTAAAATATTGCTTAGGTAAAAGACACCATAGTTAATATTTGATTTGTATAGATTGGGACAATCGGGGAATATTCCATGGATTTTATTTTGCCACTGTGCAAATAGATGGACTCATTTTTTAGAAATTTTGATTTGCTTTTTAAGACCCCTCAAGAGAATTAGAAACATACGTGAGAATGAGTGGTGAAATGTTAAAACCTATATTTGCTTTTTGAGTCTTTGAAGTGAGACAGATTCCAAATGTGGCTCATAATAAATAAAAGTAGAAATCAAGTTTCCTCTGTAATCATTTTATTGTAAACTCTCAGTTCAAATACATTCTTAGCAAAGTTTGTTGCATGTTAGTTCAATCAAAAGCAAGAATACATAGAAATAAGTGTTACTTTGTCCTAAAACTTCCAAAATCTTTCTTAGTAGTTCTCATATTTTTGTCTAGCATATAAGTAAGTTATATGAATAGCCTTTCAGTTTTGTATAAAACCTTCACTGTTTCAATGTTGGCAGCTGTAGGGAATCTATATTATTTGTGTGCATTCTGTGAAAAAAACTATTAGGAACATAGTAACTGTATTCATTAAAATGTAAACTTCCAGCATAAATATTTCAGAAGTGCCAGCAATTGAGTGTTTGTTAACCATGGAATTAACCTGTCAGTGTCTGCCCTGCCACAAATAAGTCTATGTCCATATAATATCTGTGCAACTTTTCCAGGACAATGAGAAAAGAGACTGAAATATTAGAACTGACACAGAATATTGCTGGCTACGGATAATATTTATACAACTTTTCCATTTGTTGATGTATGAAAAATGTTGGTAAAAGAATAGCTTCCACCCACGTTTACCACAGCTGTAATCGTTTTATTCATCTAAAAGACACCAAAAAGCTATTTTCTGCGTTTCTTATTCCTGTCTCTATTCAAGTGTTTAGATAGCTCCTTACAAACAATACAAGAGGTCTGAATACTTTTGCCTCTTCCTGTGTACACTGTGTTAATTTTTTAACTTTTTTATTGGTGCAGCTTTCAATGAGAGTTTACAGTACCTGAAGTGGTGTATATAGTTACAATGTGCTTTCTGTTTTGCTTCTTATCTTTACAATGTGAGTTTGTGAAATGGGATGAACTTTCTCAGTTCGGTTCTGTGCGCTTATTGTATCTGGCCAGAAAATAATATGTACAATAGGATTTAAAATAGGTGTCAGTATTATGCCAAGTTTATACCACAAATTCATTAAATTTGAGACACCCAGACAGCAAGGGATTGTTCCTAATTTTGCTGAATCTATAAGGTTTTTTCCTTATAGATTTTTTTTCCTATACTTTTTTCCTGCTACATAGCAAGTTATTAATATCTATTAGCAGGAGTGTATAAACCAAATTCTCATAAAAATATCAAAGAAGCCTGTGTCCCTAGACAATGTCTTGGGCTTTTAACAGAGAAAGCATGGCTGCAGACTTTCCTTAACCATCATACTGTGCGTGGTATTACAGAGGTATGGAATTACTCACAGATTAATGCTCTTATTGTAAAAAAAACCTAAGTAGTCTGTTTTGCAGCACAAGACTGAGATTTTGAGACTTAACTATTGATTTTATGTGCACCCTATTTAACGGAGATTTACATATGCTTGGTCTGCAGCAATATCTGAAAGTCAGGGTTCTTTTAAGGTGTCTCAGGTTGTGCAAGCCAATATATGTGCAGACTGATGTAAATTTAAATTAGTTTATTTAACTAAATTAAAATTTATTATGGCGGGAAGGCACGTTGAGCTGTGTGCATCCAAAGCTAAACCTGCTTTACATGAGCACTCACAACATTTTGTGTCAATAGGGTCTCGCTGGAAGTCCATGTCAAATCAAGAGAAACAACCTTATTACGAAGAGCAGGCACGACTAAGTAAAATCCACCTAGAAAAGTATCCTAATTACAAATACAAACCTCGACCAAAACGTACCTGCATTGTGGATGGGAAGAAACTGCGTATTGGTGAATACAAGCAACTGATGAGGTCTCGAAGACAGGAGATGAGGCAGTTTTTTACCGTAGGGTGAGTACAATTGTTGCCATTGTTTTCCAAGACAGAGCACGCTGTTTGAAACCAAATAGACTTATCTGTTTAAGTCACTGACTAATGTCATTTAGAAGGAAAGGAGTTGAACTGGTAAGACCTTATTAAAAACATAAGATGGAATATGGAGCTATCAGCTTGCCACTGAATGCTGATTATGAGACTGATTGTGGAATTCTTTAAAGTCAAAAGAAGTTGTTTCCCATTAGCCTGAAAGGTTTGAATCATGTCTTTTGTGAGTTTTTAGTAAGCTAATCCATTCTGGGTTAGTAATGACTCCAGCATCATTTCCTAAATTAAGAAAAGGACAAAGAGAAAAACACAAAGGATTATTCCTTTGTAGAATAAGGAGTCAGGAGAGGGGGAAAAGGGAGAGGAGTAATAGCAGTTGCATGAGGAACACACATGAATGAATGATATCATGCTATGAAGCTACTAGGAATTTTGTAATATATAGAAGGGTGGAAAAAATATTTTTTTTAAAAATAAGTTTTAGAAAGAGTCTTTCAAGTAGCGCATAGATAGACTGGGTAGATTTATAACTCAAAATGTATGGCCCAAAAAGATCCTGGCACAGTTTTAAGAACATTGTGTGTGTTTTTAGTGGTATTTCCTCCAGTGTTCAGCAGAGAAAGCAGCGCTATGAAACATCTACAGGCTAAAGATAACAAAAGTCCAGTGAAACAACTGCACCATAACTGATTTCTCCCTCCTGTTTTTTTGGCTTTTTTTTAATGAATTAATCTGTGATGCTCGGTGCTCTAACACAATGTTTCTGGTGATTTACAAAGAGTCTAAAAGCTGTCTCCAGTGCCAGCCTTTCCAAATTCACAATGTTCTGCTTATTTCTCTAATCACAATAGTCTCCTTTTGTTGGGTACTTCACTACCAGATAATTGACCTTGACGTCGATTATGTGCCCTCATTTTTGGCTTGGGATGCAGAACTCCTGTTGCAGTCAATTATTTTGTGGTACAGCTTGCAACAATGTGGGCTCTTTCTTCAATCAGTAAATAGAAGTGGTTTTGATATCTTGAAATAGCCTTCCAGTCTATAGTTATGACATTGTTTTTTTATTCTTCAGAGGGAAATTGTTTACTAATAGTCTTCCATCAAAATTGCACATAGGACTCTAAATAGAAATCTGAATTTATACAGTGCATCACAAATTATATTCAGATTGAGGGAATGAAATTCTAGCTTACGTCTTCCAAAGCAGATTGACAGACCAAATCACATCTAGACAAGAAATGCAAAAGAGATGCCAAAACAGCGATCTGAAAAATTTGAGAATTGTTTGCTAATTCAAAACAGTATTAAGCAGTAGCATTTTACACATTAAAAGTGATGGCTAAATGGGAGTGAATATGGAGGATGGATTTAAGAAACTTCCAGAAGTGCCTACCTACAGAGTGATATTTCTATTAAAAACATGGAAATACTGAAAGCTATTCAAAACTAAACTGGTGTATCCTAAATGTAATATCTTTCTTATATATCCAACAGTGTGATCACAAAGACTATGGGAATGCCACCATTTTTTGAAAGAATTGGTTCCAATTCCTATTTATACTAAGTCCACTTCACCATGTTCTATCCATGTTGAAGAAGTTTAAAGTAAGCTACCTCTGTGCAGTTATATGGTGATGCACTGGACTTTACCAAAACCGATGACTTTTAATTGTGCAAGTGATGGAAAAGGGAATATGAAGTCTAATGGATGCATTCAATAAAGGTGAAATGAGATCCATGTTGCTGTTCAACGTGAATATAGATTTCGGTCCTGAGGAATCACAGGCTGGGATTTAAAAAAAATTATTTCATACTTCCCTGTGACTTCCCCCTGTTGTCCCAAATTCCCCTTTTCCCTCAAGAATAATTTAAAACAAACTTATTAAAATTAGTGAAAAAAAACCAGACTAGAACATCTTTTTTGAACTGAAACATAAAACATGGAATCATTTGTCTCAGCAGAATAGTTTACTAGGTAATGAAAAGCAACATTTCTTCCAAATCAGATTATAACTAAGTGAAACACAGTAACTGAGCCCATCAGCTTCTTAAACTTACTCTTCTCTGTGTTTAACATAAATATCACATAAAGCATCAGCTGGAACAGTTTTCCTAACTGACCTCACACCCCCATTATTTTTCCACTGTTTTGATGGAACAACATAAATCGTCCTTCAGAACTGTAGACGTGAGAGTTGAGATGTTGTTTCCTTTTCAGAGTGAAATAAGAGACAAATGTGGTTTTTCGGATTGAATACGCTCTGTGTTTACAGTAAATAATCCAGTGGAAGATAGAGAACAAAAGTACAAAATAGACTTCAATGAAACATGCCAAGTGCTTCATACTGCTTGAAGTACTGCTGGGGGATTTTTTGTTATTTTTTTTTGTTAAAGAACAGACCAATTAAGTTGGGAGTGGGTATGCCAAAATGGCAACGAAATATCGTCGCAGAATAAAAAGATAACTAGGAGATGTGTGAAGAGTCAGATATACATTTGAAACAGGTGGCTAGAAGAAATAGAAAAAAGCAAGAAATTTTTTTTTCACAGTTATGTTTGCATTTTTCTTGTAACAAATGTATTTTTATGTTTTAGGCAATCCAGTAAAGGCTAGTTCCTGTCAGATTCCCTTAGGTGAGACAGTGGCAAACATAGGATAATTCTGCTATGGGTCCAACCCCCCACCACAGACATGGAATTCTCCATGGCTCAAACTTTTTTGATGCAAAAAGCTCACAGTCCTCACCTTAGTGAGCCAAAATCTTTGATAAACTTTGGTAAGGTTAAAGAATCTCAATAGACAAACTAACCAGGGTTTAAAATAAAATAGAGAAATAAGCTAACGAATGGCCAGGTTCTGTTCTGATTTTTAAAGAAAAGCCTCTAAAGAATTGAATGAGAGTGAAGATTTCTTGGAATAAATTGGGCAGGAAATTAATTTTTTCAGATAATTGTTATACATTTGATAGACAAAAATCTAGGAACTGCCAAGTGTTATAAAGAACAGAGTGGAACTTACAGTGTGCGTAGGCCATCTATTGCGTCCCTACATGAATGGATTTTGTTCCAAATGAGGCAGATAATATACAGAAATAATTCATGTGTAATGCAGAATATATTAAGAAATTGCTGGTTTCAATCTAGGGGAAGCTGTATCTGAAGCCAGCTATGTCTTTAAAATAATTGAGTTATTTTTAATAGTAAAATTATTAATGGAACTTGTGAATGATACCTTCAGCATAAGTTAATCCTGAACAGCCTTCAAGTGATTTACAATTTATCCTCAATAGTAGTTTTTGGTAATGCATAAATAAATGTGAGCTAACAAATGGATCATATATAAACCATAAATTCAGATATTTTAAGTTAAGAGTCTGTCTTTTGTTGCCTTGTCTTGCAGAGATAATTCATTGCGCAGTCATTTTTACAGTCTAATACACTCTAAATACAAGTATATGCTATATACATTTCTCTGCAAAATGATGTAAGCAGTAACTTTTTTCTGTGCTTTACCAGCGTAAGATGTTTAGAATAAAGCCTTTATGGTGTTTATAACTACTGTACACACATAGTCTGAATGTTGCTAGGCTATGGTTTTGAATAAGTCTGTAATATTATACTCCTGTAGCTTGAACTTAAAGCAAGTACACAATGGGTGCTTTTGTGAGATTTGCTGTTATTTCATTCCTTATGGGAATGTAAGTTTCAGGGGTGTGTAGCATATGAGCGTTTTCCTTAATGCAATCAATTTTCGCTGCAGTCATTTAAAGAGCTGTCAGAAAATGGTTGGGAAGGGATCAGAAAACAATGGTCGTTTGCCAATTCGAATGTTTAGCTGGTTTGGCAAAAGTCAAAAGAGGAACATTCTCCAGAAAAATACTAAGAATATTAATGCCACAGACTTGTCAGCTGGTCAATTCATCTAAGAATTTTCATGTTACTTCGATTTTTATATTTATTTAAATATTTTGGGCCAAATCTTTGGCCCCAGAGTGGGCAGACGTGTTATCAGTGCTGGCAGAGCAGAGGAGAGTGACCCCCTAGTAAATGAATAAATATCTGAATCGCATAAGGATTTATTTGTCAAAGAGGAGATGGAGACAGGAGTGGTTTGAAGCCAGGGTACGTAGCGATGTGCCACCATTCCTCACGGATCTGAAGAGATCAGAAGATTAATGTTGCTTTCTGGAAATCTTAACAGGCAGAAAACTTCCATGCGCAACTGAGCTGAATTGTAACCTGTAGCTTGCAGGTAAAGTATGTTTTTATCTCCCCCCTCCAAGGTTCTATGATTGGTAAAACTCTAGCTAGAGGCAATGATTAAATGTGTGGAATTTAATGTTATAAAAGACTCCATTAACATGAATTCCTTTAAGTGCTACAAATAAAAGAAAACATAATGGCCAGAGTTGTATGTTAGAAACTCCAACTCTTCCTTTCAGGGAGAGTAGTGGGAATTTAAACAAAATTCTCTGTTTTCCTCCCCGCAAGAACTTAATTACTTAGGAAAGGATAATACTCATCTCCAGTAACATATGCCATCCATAGTTTGTGATATGTTAAAATAAGGCTTTCTGGGATGTGAGTAGCAACTAGAGCAGAATTTACAGCGACAACCTGATCAGCTCTAAATAATAACAGGTATTAAATCAGAGGTAGGTGTCCAGTTACTGGGGGTGTGTAGGTGCCCATGTTTAAGTGCTAGCAAATTTTTTGCTAGCAAATGGGTAGCAATTTGAGACCCCTTCCAATTAGGTGGTACAGTTACCACATGTTTACAGTTCCACAGTGAGATATAGGTAATTTAAAGTTATTACCCAGCCAGCAGCAGGCATGCACAGCATGTCTCATTTTTGTTTAACATGTAAAAAAGGACTGCATTTACGAATGACAAATTCAGTATGCCTTTAACTTTCCTGTTACACCAATCGAGTTCTTTGACAATTAGATTCGTTCTGTAGCCTGCCATGCATTGGTTTGGTGTGTTCTCAAGTAAAAAGTACCTCTGTAAATTTGGCTTCTTTGTGCTCAGATGACCTTCTCCCTTTATATTTGAAATGGGTGATACTTGGACAAGTGTACCCAGTACCACCAAAACGTGGATGTGCAGAAAAGTTCTGCTGACTTGATGGAAGCATTTGAAAGAACACCAGGATTCCTTTGTCCTTTAGGCCTTAACACCGATAACCATCACTTCATCAACATATCTCACAGCATTGTCTTAAACAGACTTTTAAAATTGTTCTTGCTGCTTGTAAAAAGGCAATTTGCTTCTGAAAAAATGCAAACTCTGGCGGGGGGAGGTGTAGTGGTGGATATTAGTGTTCTGATACTTAATGTCATCTATAACACAGCAGCAGCTTGGGCTCAATCATTCTTTGAGTAGGTTCTACAACTTCTGTTACAGGAGTTGTTAAAACTTTTCTCAAAGCATCATTTGGCACTGATGTTATGGTGTTCTTTGATGAACAACTGGTGATGTTTTGTTTTGTGAATTTATTTATTTATTCTAAGAAATACTGGCAAAAGATTAGTACCAGCAGTTGTTAGATGGGCAGATTAGAAAGGATTAAGTGTGTATGGCCTGGTGACAACTACGTAGATTTTTTTCTGTTGACCATGTGTGGGTTTCTTTTTCCTCTATTTTGTGGAAACATTCATTTATGTGAACATTTTCTGCGTCTCAAAGTTTTGGAGGAGATACGTGTGGGTTTTTAGCAGTAATAGTTTATACTCCTGAAAACATGCAATCCTAAACCAGAAATGTTCCCATGTGAGGTAGGTGTTCAATTTTATGGATAAAGTATTGAAAGATGTTTGCAGAAAATCACTTGCAAGCAAATACATTGGCTGAAAACTGTTTTCACAGAACATTTATCAGACCATTTAAAAAGTGAAAATTTAGTGAAAAATCCCAAGCTGTTTGTAAATCATCTGCAAATCATCATTTGCAAACAGGAGTATAATGACTGTGTCAAATGAATTACTGCGTTTTTGCTCGCTGCTAGCCAGGTGTACGAGACTTACACAACAGATGTTTGAATTTCTCAAGCTGTGCAGAGGCTGTAAGAGTCGGGCTAGCAGTACCAGCCATGGCAGGACTACAAGCTATTTTAGTGGTGCGTTACACAGGATGTTCATGATTTCACTGTATCACTACCCAAACTAGAAGGACTGCATCTTCCCAGTAACTCTCTAGTGTGATATTTATCAACATTAGAGTTTGATCAATGAACAATAAAGAGTCAACATTTAGGGTTTTGTAGATAAGCTTAACATTATTTTGTGTATCGATTTAGCCAATGATTAGGAATTTGTGAGACTGGTTTATGAAATATCCTTTTGTCTTTAGTATAGAATGACACAGTGGTCTAGAAGTTGCAGATTCCTTAGACTATTCAAACATATCTGACACTGTTTCTGCTGCTAAAATTCTATAGTAGTTCACTGTTACTGGGTCAATATTGCTCTGAAGCAGGCTGGGAATACATTGAAATATATGATTCTTTAAATGGATTATGCAAATAGGCGTGTGTGTTCAATAACTAGTCAATACAAAATCAGCAGATTTGTTCTTTTTTTATCAAGTACTTTGCTTCAAAATCCCAGTCTTATGCATAAAATCCTGAAAAGCAAATGACATTCTGATGATGGATCCAAATAAAAATCAAAAGCCAGCAATAAAATATCAAAAGAATGTCGAAGTGATGTAATAACCTACCTATCACTTACATAGTAAATTAGATGCTTACAGTTTCTGTGTGCCATTTTAGATACTTACAAGTAATCTTGAGGTCCTCTCATTAACAGAAGCTCTTGTCATGAGTTTATAGAATTTAGATTTTGGATACATGGCATCTGCCGTAGCAGGCAGGCATCACATGGGTGCCTGAAGCCTTTCAATGGTCTCTGTCCAAGTGCTAGTTTGTATTATGGTTTAGATAAACACATAAAATACATGAAAAGTGTGTCTGGTAGTAACTGAAAACACTTCACTTCCCAGTCGTCCTTTGGGGGAGATAAGATGAACCAATAACATAAAGGACTGGCCTATGAGCCCAGAGGAATACATGCAGCCTTTCTAGGAAACCACCTGCTTTTCTTTCCTTTGGACTTGCAGAGGGCCTTCCCTCCTCTAAACACAGGCAGTGACGTTTCCCTCTTGTTTTGCCTTCCAGACAACAGCCTCAGATTCCAATCACCACGGGAGCAGGAGTTGTCTACCCCGGTGCTATTACCATGGCGACCACCACGCCGTCCCCTCAGATGACATCAGATTGCTCCAGCACCTCTGCCAGCCCTGAGCCCAGCATCCCTGTCATCCAGAGCACTTATGGTATGAAGACGGACAGCGGAAGCCTTCCTGGGAACGAAATGATAAATGGAGAGGATGAAATAGAAATGTACGAGGACTATGAGGATGATCCCAAATCAGACTATAGTAGTGAAAACGAAGCCCATGAGGCAGTCAGTGCCAACTGAGGAGTGTTCACAGAATTAAAGTACTCAGACTCATTTGGGTTTTTTTGGGGTTTTTTTGAACAAAAGTTCTTAAAGAGCCTGCATGCATGTGTGGCTCCTACAGTTACATCAGCAGAATGGTCTTAAATGTTTCTTATCGTGTGAGACAGATTGTTTCCCTAATTTTTCATGAACTTGGGTTTTTTTGTTTTGTTTTGTTTTGTTTTTTTTAATTTAGATGAAGACATAAATATCAGACATCAGGACTTGAAAACTTATATGAATCAATAGCTGTCTTACAAGTCTTACCTTTTGTCTTTTTCCGTTTGGATGCTGATAAAGGTTTAAGTTACTGTTTTAGATGGGGGTTATACATTCTCACTCAGGTATGCTGTGCCAGCCTACAGGTTGTGAATGTGTTTTTATTCTGGATTATTTTAGAAAACAAAAACTGCAGATTTCATATTGTGAAACAGAACAAGTCCGCAAGTGTGCACACCTGTGCATCATAGCTCGTCTTTAAAAAATAATCTCTGAATTCCATTTTTTTTCCATATGTATAGCTGAACTTCTGATGTGCCAAACTTTTCATAACTTTTGAATCTTAACATTTAAACGAAAAGTCTTAAAGGAGACACTATAAAGTCTTAGACAATCCTTTGGCATCTTAAAAAAAAATTATATATGAAACCTAATTTTTTCCAGAATATGGTAAAGTACTCAGGAATCTGGAGACAGGATATTCTTAATTAGTGAACATGGTTGCCATAGTGCATGTGCCCAATTGCTTTTGCCTCTTGATGTGCCATTAGTGTGAAATTTTAAGTGAGCACAAAAGAGCGATCACCAGCTATGGACGAGCCTGTCTTAGCAGTGTGAGGCCACCTCTGACTACATTCTCTACCCCTTTGCTTTTAACCCTTGCATTCAGTCTTAACACATTTTCTCTTAAATAATTTATTCATTCCAGAATGTCAAGGGTCCAAATACTTAATATTTATTTTTAAAAGTACAGTTGGTGGCATTACACTTACAATTCCTTATTGATATTTTAAAGAGCCTCTTCTTTCCCCTTCCCTAAATCACACAGGTATATGAAAATAAAAGTGCACCTGCTACTAAAATGAACATGACCTTTATGAATGAGAAATTCACTTGTTCCTCTAACACTGTATGTTCAAGGAGCACTTGGAAACACTCTGCTATATGTATTGCAAAATAAAGTGAGTACTTTTATATGTACATAGAGTACAAATATCCCTAAAAATGTGTTTATAGTTATAAACCTCTATACTTAGACAGCAAGGGCAGATGTAAAATCCAAACTGCATTTACAGTCCACCATGCTGAATTTTTAAGGCCTGAGGAATCCTGTGGTGAATCGTGGCTCTGTACATTATATTCCTACTGGCACCTGAAGGAACTGTGCCACCTTAAGCATTTATGCAGTGATTTATTTGTGAGACTCCAAGTGGGGGAGGGAAGGCCACTCAAATATCTAATTGCAAAGGTGGGAAAATGGGTCATCAAAAATATTTATTGTCTATTAGTCATGTGGGAATGTGACTCGGCATGCGCTTTGGGATCTTTGGACGTAAGGTGCTATAGAAACTAAAATTTCTGTTTGTATTACTTCTAGAAACAATGCAATTACTGGGGAGAATTCTGGGAAGTATAGGAGAAAGGCATTCAAAGATTGTGAATCTATTAGATTTCAAAGACAGAGGAGAAACTGCCTTTATTTTTTCCCTCGTTCTCCACTCCTGTTCACAAATAGATCACTGTATATATGTGTACAGTTCCAAGAGGCCCAATGAATAAGTGTGCTGAAGCTCTTCCACTCCCTCAGCTTTTATTCGGAATTGGCTGAGTTCAGCACACTGGTGATAAATTCACGCTCGGGCTGAGAGGTACCAGTGGGCCTGGCGCAGCTCCTCTGGAAGTCTGGGGCCTCTTCCCACAGAGCTGTGCAGGCTTTGCTTCGGGCTCGGACAACAAAAGGAGCCTGGCGTTAGTCTGGCTGTCCTTGTGCATTCTGTCCCACAGACACTCCTGTGAGCTGCAGGGACATGATGCTCTGTGGAGCAGCAGTCGCCTTCCTCACAGCTCCACTGGTACCTGTTCTGTCAGAAACAGCCATTTTTGCCACTGTAGGAATCACGTTTCTATGTGAGAGATCAATCCCCCCAAGACGAGGAAGATTGTTCACTTTACAGGACAATTTATAAAGATGATGGCATAGAAACACAATGGTCAAATTTCTCTGACCATTTTGTAATTTGGAACAAAAAAAAGCTATATTTTTAATATTTATTTAAATGTGTTCTGAGTCCATGTCTAATAAGCAATAAACTGGTCTAGCCAAGTCTCTAAAGGCATATGCTGTGTCATTAGCTGGTGAGCGTCCTCTTTAAGCTGGCTAAGGTACTGATAGAAAGTGGTTTTTTGTTCTTAAAATAGCTTGGGAATTTGAACTGGTTTTAATACATTCAGCTCAGATTGGGGGGAGGATATCATTATTTTCTAAAAAAAAAACAAAACAAAACTATTTATTAATGTCTTACATAATTCTCCAGTTAGAAGTATCTCTCCCTCCCCCCATGTCACTTTCTTTCTCTCTTGCTCTCTTTTTTTTTCTGGTTTTGTTGCATAGGTAGAATGCTGTATTGCTAGCATTGTATTTTATGTAATTATTTTTTTGCACAAAGGCAAACATTTAGATTAGTTGGTTAATTTTTATTTTTTTTTTAATTTTATGACCATGCCAAAATAATATTCTGCAGGCTTGTGGAGAACAAAGGACTGTTCTTTAGGACTGAAACTTGATTTTGCTTGTAGTACAAAAAAAACACACACTCACAGATGTTGTTTCGTAAGTGTTATAAGCACTGGATATAAATGGTATTTTTTATCACTTCTGACTAATGTGAAACTGTTGTACGAAAACTACATGAACAAAAGTCATCTGTTTCGACTCGTGTGGGCCTGCCTCACAGTTGCCGGATTTGAGTCATTTTTATGTCTTGTTATTTCATTTATTTATGCAAAATACATGTATGTATGAACACTTTGTTTTAGCTCCAGCCCTGCCTCAATGCTGATGCTCTGTATGTTAAAGCCACATTCTCGAAAATGACTGGCTGTTCAGGAATTGCCAGCTGGTAAAAATTGCATTTACTGGCTGGGGGAGTGGGAGGAACATATTTGAATCTGAATTGTGCCTATGAGCATGTTATTCTATTTATTAGCCGACATTGGCTCTAAAATGTCAGTAGAAATCAAGGAAGGACAATCATAAGGATAAAACCCAACATTTTTACTTTATTAATCGGAGCTCAAAACAAAGTTTTTTGATGAATTTACCATCTCATTTTAGATTTTTTTTAAATTGTGTAAATATAACATAGGAAATAGAATTTTATTTTTTGTTCATGGATACTTAGTGAAGTATAAGTTATGTATTTACTTTTGTTCTATATCAGTGTATGTTGGTCCATATTAAATGCTGACAAGTCACTGTACCTCATGTAGATGCTGAATTTACACCTGCAATGTGAGCGCAGTATTGTGGACCTGTAGCTGGGACAGCAAGACGCCTCACTTGTGCTCTCTCCGATTTTTAATAGCATATTCCACAGACAGGGAATACTTTCTTCTTTTTTAGAAAGTTGATACATGAAACATGCCAAATTTTGGCTACATCTGATGGGAAACACAGTCTTCTGAATCCAAGTAAAACCAATGAGATATTTTACTTCACAAGAATGGCATTTGGAAGTCAAAAGCATATCCTGGAAAGATTAAAATGACTGAAATGGCCCTTGCAATGCAGGCAAGACTCAATAATATCAAACCTTTATGTTGTACATTCATCTAATCATGTTATTGTTATATTAGGCTATAATACCAGGGAAATTTTTCATACAGTACACAAAGAGGATTCATGGAATTGCTTCTTAAGCTTTGTGTTTGAGGCCCCTTAGAAACTGACTGAAAAAAAACCCCTCCATTCAGGAGCCCTAATGTAATAAATACTATTTTCTCTGTGAACAGTTTATTTAATTAATAGATACAATATATTTTCTTTTGGAAAATTATTAAATACTTATATTCAAGAGAAGAAGACTCCCCAAACAGTCTGATACCAATTACAATAGTTCACTTCTTATTTTATAAAAACAGAAGATAAAGGTCCCAATGGAAACCATACTGCTTTCCAGGGTTTACATGCAGAAACAAGTCTGAAGAATTGGCCAGATTCTGGTCTGCCTGTTTGTTTGGGCATCACCCTTTAGCTTGTGAAACCACCTGCTGAGCATTCACAGGATCCCAATGTGCTCCTAAATCAGTGTGCTCAGGTGCAGCGTGAGGCAGGGGAAGGGGAAAGACGGGATGGCTCTGGGATGGACATGCAAACCCAACAGCAGCATTAGTCCCGATAAATACACTACCCCGTGCCATGGGTGCAGCAGCCAGCAGTGGGCAGCTCCTGCTTCGGATAAACACAACACAACCACCTCCCAGTGCCATCTAATCTCCGGGCTGGCTTTCTGGATTTTGTTTTTCGGTCGCATCAAAGGCGTGGCATTTCAAAATCATCTCCTGGCAAAACCTTCCACAGGGTTAAGACCCCATCCTCCCCCAGCAAAGCACTTACCTACCTGCTTAACACGAAGCATATCAGTACTTCCACGGTGGTCATGAGGACCAGTGCAGTGTTGGTGTTAAGTGGAGTGAACTTTGCCGAGCCAGGGCCACGGTAAAACAACTGCACTGGAGATGCAGCCAGCGGGATGTATGATAGATAGGGTTCTTCACATTTTTATGAGAAGTTAATGAATGGGCTTGGACCCCTTGGTGTTTTGCATGCTTTTTTAAGATTCAAGGTGGCACTTAAGCATGTTCTTTTAAGAGAATAATATTATATGACCTCATTTGATCTTTTACGAAACACTTTTTCCTTTAAAAAAACCTTCTTCTAAACTTTTTTTTTGGTACAACCCTTTAAAAGCTGTGATTTTTCTCAGATCAAGCTACATTTTTGATATGTAGCAATGTCCTGCTACAGAAGAAAAAAAACCCCAATGTATATGCAAAACCATTTCATTTTAATCCGATGCCCTTTTTTAACTACCAGAATTGTTGGAAATGGTGACAAAGAAGTATTCTGAGATTTCACACGCTGGGTAAAAAGGGGTAGGGTGGGGTGAAGGAAAGGTGGGGCTAAAGGAAAACTTATCAAATTGGTTTTTATGGCAATATGAAAGCTATAAAGCAACTTAGTGACATGGCTTGCTTTGTAATTTCCGCTTTCTAAAAACCACAAGTGAGGTCCTTGGTGCTCTTGGAGTATGGGGAATGTGCAAATATTTAACTGTTTGTATGCTGCACATTGCAGACCTGCTAGTGTGCATTCTCCGTTTGTCTTCCTTTGTCATTTGTGTTTTGCTTTCCAGAAAGCAATGTTGTTTTTTTTTTCCTTGTACCCTTCTTCAGCTTGTAGCAAACTAGAATGCTTAGCATTTATGTTCATTCATTATTGTATTTCCCATGTAAAAATTTTTTTATTACATTAAGACAAGCTTATAAGCTGTTACTACATAACTTATCTTACTGTAACTCTTATTTCCTGACATTGTAATTTGTTTGTGATGTATATTGTGAGATTGTACTCTATGTTAATTTAATCAGCACAATTCACTGACATGCTGGACTGACATGCTAGCTGCTGTTTCAAATTGTAAAGTTTGTGTAGAGCTGTTGGGACAACTGAGACTCTCTCGTCAAGGTACTATGCTTTGATTCCTATAGCAACACCGTGGGTGCAGCTCTTACTGGCGAGGGCTGCTTATTTAACACCCACTGGCTACTTAATGGGCAGGTTTTCTTTGTAGAAATTCTATATACAGTGCAGGTACCTACCTGGGCCCATGGCCGGTAATTATTTGGGCGTTTAGAGGAAAAACTAGTGTCTATTGCTGCTTTGAATATGTTTTAAAGTCTGAAAATGTAAATAGTTTATCAAAAAAAAAATCTTGTACAGTCCAGTGTAAAGTTTTTAAATGAACTTAAAGGTTGCCATCACATCTCACACTCTCCTCTTGATACAGTAAAAAGAAAAAAAAAGAAAGAAAAAAGTTTGCTAAGGATATTGATTTAGGAAAAAAATCTGTTCTCAGATTAAAAAAGAGAATAGTTATTCTTAGCTCTGCTTCATTGCATAAACAGACTTCTTGGATTTTGTTGTGCAGTATTGACGTGAGGTAAATTAAATATTAAATAATCTTTCAGTGGTACTTTTAAGAGTCTTCTCCTCCTCTGCCTCAGTTATTGATGGAAAAGACAAAATTGAAAGACACTGTCCATATACAGTATGTTCTGGTGTACGTTGGCACCTTACCTACATGTTTCGGGTGGGAGGGATTTTTAAAATTTTTTTCTTTTTTTTTTCTTTTTTTTTTTTTAA